>JAREIK010000095.1:12500-30570 GCA_029783825.1 Sapria himalayana
TATTAGATATAAATGAATATGTTGCTCCTAGTTCAAAGAAAGTGTAAGAGTGCTTTGTGCCTTGTGTTTCTCCAAAAACACAAGACATAAATTATTACCTTCCTTCGCATAGATCTTAAATATGACACTAGTTGAAAATAATGACTAAAACACAAGGCATATTCTAGATCCATTGTAAAATATGTTGTTCTTGATTAATATATCTATTAATACATTGTTAGTTATGTGAATCTAAATTAAAATCAGCTTTGAATGATCACCTTCTAGGCTCTTTTTAATTGTTAAATAAAATATTTTTGGAATTCCTTCAAGAGTGCTTTATGTCTTGTGTTTCTACATTTTTTTTGAGAAATTAGAATATATATAAATTTTCGCATCACAACTATAAAATTAAATCATTCTTTTGGGCACACAATTACATTTTTTTACATACTTTGCAAGCTATCATTAGAGTACAAGGTGCTAAACCTCTTCAGTTCACTAACTTGATCTTCACATATTTCACTATCTTGGATTGTCTCAGGCCTTGTTCTTAAATAATTACAAAACTTTATCTTTCTCTAGTTCTAAAGCTATATCCATAATTTTCTCATATATGATTGCTTCAGAAATATCAACATCTGAATTCAATTCTCAGTCATTTTCCAAAAAGGTCAATTTTTTTCATTATTATTCATAATTTAGTAAACAAATTTTACTAAGTTCTCAACCTTAGTAGTATATTAAGCAACAATCACACTAGCTTGAGTTAATATAAAAAAACTTCTCATTTCCTATTTCTTCAATGGGATGCTAGAAATTATTCAAACATTACTATATAGCTTATTAATTATGCAACTATTTATCTAAGCATCAATTAATTTTTTTCCCCAAGATTTAGCACATCCATTATCATAATTTTTTATATAAATTCTTTAGTCTTTTGTTGTTCAACCATTACTAGGAAATGTCTTGCTTGATCTCTTACTAATTTTCACAAAATACTCATTAGTTAGTTGCATCATTTCTTTCATAAATAGGCATTACTCTATTGCTCTCTCTCTCTCTCTCCATCTCTCTCTCTCTCTCTCTCTCTCTCTATCTCTCTATCACTCCATCTCTCTCGCTCTTTCCATCTCTCTCTCTCTAACTCTCTCTACCTCTCCCTCCCCCCTCTCTCTCTCTCCCTCCCTCTATCTCTTTTAAATCATTTCAGATTTCTAATAAATTTTTCATAGTATTTTATGAAAAACAGAACCATATAAATTGAAATCAGATTTCTTTATTTATTATTTAGGAGTAAAATAAAATCAAACATTAAAAAAAAATAATAAAATGATATATTTATTCAATCAAACTAGAATAAATATATCAAATTAAACTCAATTTTAATCAAACTAGTTATATCGAATTAGTTTTAACCTCTCATTCTCTTTGACATAGAATTTGTCAAATTCCATGGCTGAATATTTGAAACCTTAGAAGAAGTTGAAGATAAGATACTGTAGAATATGGTGATGATGATGCGCCACTAGATGAGCTCCATGTCAAGGTGCTTGGTATATTTTTCCAAGCATATATATGATTAATTCAATGTCATTTCTATATTTAGCTTATTTTGCCAACTAGAGTCTTTTGTTGGCCAAAAATAATGATAGAGGGTGTTCTTTTGTTTATTTTGTTACACCTAACCACTTCTTAACACAATTATATCTACCTTTATGCAGTCACTTTCTAAAATGTAACAATAAAATCAATGTGTCCATCATCAATTAATTTCATACACCACACACACACACACACACACACACACACACACACATATATATATATATATCAATCTATATATATGTATGTATGTATGTATAATAAATATATGTTGTTATATTTATACATAGTTATGTTTATGTATACTATTTTTATAGTTATAGATATAGTAAAATATATTTATATACGAAATTCGAATTATATTACACATGCATATTGATGTATAGTTATGTTTAAATATACTTATTGATTTGAGGAACTTAAATGTATAAAGATTTATACATTTATATATAACTATATATAAATGTGTTTAACAATATGTATATCAACATATTACTATATATAAATGTATTTATCTACATCAATACCTATACATAGCCATATGTCTAAATATATATAATTACATGAAAAACTAAATATAACTACATCTACAACATGTATACCTACATGCTTCAGAAACTTAATATCCATTCATATCATTCATCTAATTCATATATAAATATATTTTTGATATTGTATAAATCTTTAGCATTTTCTCATATATTTTAGGAACTTAAATATAATTTTTTCAACCTTAAATGTATTTTTATATGTTTGTATAAATCATTATGCTTTAATATGTTTAGGGTTTGTATTATTGTTTCACTTAATATCATTTTACTAGATTTCTATTAAAATGTTTATTTGTTAAAATTCATGTTGTAAATTTCAAAACAAATAACAATATGGTTGTGTAATAAATATTATACAAAATTTCAAAAATATATATGTGATGTAGTTTCAATTTACAAAGATACAACTTTAAAAATAAAATTTATTTACAAAATAAAATTTGCACCTCATAATATGCAATATTTTTCATTTATTATAAATAAACAATATTTAAAATGTATCTATTAATTACAAAAAAAAACATTGTCATGTATTCAATTTTAAAAAAAATTTAAAAATAATTATTTAAAAAAATAAATTCATATATTTATATGGTCATTTATATATTTTGAATAATATAAAAATAATAATAACTCGTAGAAAAATTAAGTCTTGTATTTATATGGTAATCTATTTTGTTTGAACATAAGTAAAGAAATAATTGATTTTTTATAAAACATTAAAGACATGTATTTATATGCACTACATTATAATTGTTTGAATTTTAAAATTTCTAAAAATTTATTAATAACAATAAATAATAGGTAGAAATTTATCATAGACATTAATATTTTAAAAAAAATTATATAGAAAAACAAATACAATATTATCTATTTATGACCAATATTTTAATTTTTAACATAATTGTAAAAACAACATAATTTAAAAATATGTCATTTTTATTTATTTATATGAGTATAATGATAGATATTTTAATCTAATTATTAAAAAAACAACTATTTGAATAAAATAGAAGCTCATATAGTTAATTAATAATTTCATTTTATACATTAATATGCTTCACACACACACACACACACACACAAATTTATTTTAAATATAAAGAATTTACAATATTTTATAAATTGTGTACAATATATAATATTTTATTTTAATTAAATTTTCAAAATCATAAAATTTTAAATACATTTACACACACACATATTTATATATAATAGTTTCATGTGTACCTTTAAAAATACATTACTTATATAGGTATATGTGTGTGTTTGTGTAAGTGTTCAGTAGTATATGCATGCATACAAGTATATATACACTACTTTGAAAATGTAGATACATGTGTGAATATATACAAATGTACAAAAATATGTATTGTGATATATAATGTATAATAATGTATATGGATGTATAAATGTGTGTGTGTGTGTGTAGGTCAGTGTATATGCACACACACAGACACACACACATATATATTTGCATATATATGTAAATATCAACATTATTTTTGAGAAGAAAGATACTTAAGCACATAATTATTAATATGCTCCACAAATTCATGAGAGCACGAGCAATACTACATGTAATTTTGTTCAAATTATGATCAATGTACTACTTGTAATGATAAGGTTCATTCAATACTACTTACCATGGAGATACATTTTCATTCAATACAACTTACCATGGAATTACATTTTCATTCAATACTATAATTTGTTCAAATAAAAAAATCTATCTAATATCTTCTTCAACAACTCTTCTATCTTCTTTTTCTAGTATTGATAAGCTATTTTCAATTTTGATTATATGTACATTTCTTATCTAATATCTTTAGTTCAAACTATTATAATAGTTAAATCTATCAAATCAATCTAGGCCTGATATCTTTCATTTCTATGTGATATTTGATTATGAAATATTTAATATATACTGTGACTTTGGTTCCCACTAAATATGATATTAACTTTCCAAAAGAAAAGATTATTTATACAAGTTATTTCTCTATAGTGGTGTAATTCAATTGGGCATTTGAGAGTGTGTTGTTATCATAGTATATGATAACTATATATAAATATTTGTATAACAATATAAAACTCTTCATAATTATATTTAACTATATTTGTAATTATGTAAACTATTTTTATAACTATATTAATAACTATATATAATTATTTTTTTAACTATATAATATTTTATAATTTTATGAGTAATTCTATATGACTATATTTTTAACAAAATATATCATATGTATAATAATATATAACTATATATAATTGTATTTTACTATAGTATAAGTATAAAAATGTTATATATAACTATATCTTTAACTACATAAATATTTTTAACTATATGTGTATAACTATATATAAATAATTGTATAACTATGTAACACTCTATATAATTAAATATAATTATATCACTATCTATGTATACATATAATTAAATCTATATATTTATTTATAACTTTGTATATTTATATGTATAACTACTTATAACTAATTGTATGAATATATCTATATATAATTATATGTTTACCTATATATAACTCATTTTTTAATAATGTATACTATAGGTATAAGAACATATAAAGGTTGACCTCCCTCTCTGGTGACCATCTCTTGAGGTCTATTGATTCTCTTTCTTTCTCTCATCAGATCTCTTTACTTCCATACGACAAATGATTTTAGGTTTAGTGGAAGAAATGGGATTTACGTTCACAAAGCTGTCCAACAGGCTGTTTGCCAACAAGGAGATGAGGATTTTGATACTAGGTCTTAATGCTGGCAGAAAGATAACCATTCTGTATAAGTTGAAGCTTGGTGAAATTGTAACCACAATTCCTACTATTGTCTTCAATGTAGAGACTATTAAATACAAAAATATCAATTTCACTGTGTGGGATGTTCGGGGTCAAGACAAGATTCAACCTTTATAGAGAGAATACTTACAAAATACCCAAGGTCTCATATTTTTGGTGGCCAGCAATGACAGAGATAGAGTAGTTGAAGCTAGAGATGAGTTGAATAGGATTCTAAACAAGGAAAAGTTTCGAGATGTAGTTTTGCTGGTGTTTGCCAATAAGCAAGATTTTCCCAATGTGATGAATGTAGCTGAAATTATTGACAAGCTAGGACTTCACTCTCTTCTCGAATACCATTGGCACATTTAAAGCACCTGTGCTACCTCTAGGGAGGGCCTCTACAAGGGTCTTGATTGGCTTTCCTATTAGATTGCCAGAAAATCATAAATAATTTTAGCAGGATGGGGCAAACTTTATTGACATATAAGGATGTGGATCTAATCTTTGCCTATTTTGGTTGAGTTTTGTTCTTTTATGTGGATGACATCATCTATTTCTATGGGGATTCAAATTGTAATTATATTTATATATTGCATGCCTGAAATACAAGACCGCATTTTCTTTGTCCTGATCTGTTGTAAGCCGCACTTGTTTGTTTTCTGTTTTGTATCTTTTTGCCATTGGATCCCAAAGGTATATGAACAAATAACTACAAATAATTGTCTTTGACTATATGTATCACTATAAAAGCTTTATACATAACTATATTTAAATATATAATTTACAACTTATATTTAATATATATTGTATATATTAGTATTCAAAAATATATTTTACTATATCTATACCTATACATAAGTATATGTATAGGTATATAAAATTATATAAATAAATTAATATACTTACATGTATAAATATAACTATATGTGTAACTATATTTATAACCACATGTAACTATATTTATAATTACATGTATAATAACATACAACATTATATTTAACTATATGTGTATATCTTTTAATAAATATTTGTATAACTATATATAAATAATTGTATAACTATATAACACTCTATATAATAAAATATAACTATATTTGTAACTATGTATACATATATGTAAATCTATATATTTATTTATAACTTAATATTATTATGTATAACTATTAGTATGATTATATCTATATATAACTATATGTTTAACTATATAAAATATTTATAGCTATATATACTATATGTTTAATAACATATAACTATAAATAATTGTATCTTATTATATGTATTACTATAAAGACTTTAGACATAACTATATTTAAATATATAATTTACAACTTATATTTAATATACATTTATATATATTTGCATTCAAAAATATATTTTACTATATCTTACCTATATATAACTATATGTATATATATATATATAATTATATAAATAAATAAATATACCTACATGTATAAATATAAGTTTAACTATAGCTGTAACTATAGGTATAACCACATGTAACTATAATTATAATTACATGTATAACAACATACAACATTATGTTTAATTATATGTGTATAACTATATATAAATATTTGTAAAACTAAATAAAACTTTATATAATTAAATATACCTATTTTTTTAAATATTTATACATATATGTTTTCATATATGTAAATCTATATATTTGGTTATAACATGGTGTATATATATATATGTATAACTAAATATAACTACAAGTATGAATATATATATATATATATATATATATATATATATATATATATATATATATATAAAACTAAATATTTAACGATGTATAATTTTTTATAACAATATATATTATATGTATACTAAAATATAACTATAAATAATTCTATCTTATTGATATTTATAAATATAAAAACTTTATACATAAATATATTTAAATATATAATTAACAATATGTATTTAATATACATTTTTATATATTAGTATAAAAAAATGTATTTTAGTATATCCATACCTATACATAACTATATGTATAAATATATTAAATTATATGATAAAATATATATACATGCATGTATAAATATAAGTTTAACTATACGTGTAACTATATGTATAACCACATGTAGCTATATTTATAATTATATGTATAAAAACATACAACATAATGTTTAACTATATGTGTATAACTATATATAAATATTTCTATAACTATAAAAAACTCTATATAAATAAGTATAACTTTATTTTTTATTATGTATACATATATGTAAATCTATATAATTGTTTATAACTATGTACACATTTATTTAAATTTACTTATAACTACTTGTATGGATATATCTATATATAATTATATCTTTATCTATATGTAACTATTTAAAAATACATTTACTAATCCTAACATATACTTATATATGGGATAATACTAATTTGTTGCACTAACTTGAAATTAAATGGCAAGAGATATAAGATCAACAATATGTAAACACATAGCATGAGAGTGCCCGTTGATCAAGCTCATATATGGTATAATACAAATAAGAGTCGTACTCTTATCTAATCCTAGCCCTTGGGCCTCAGGCCCAAATATGAACTCATGTATGACAAAAGATGTAATATATGTATACAAATATGGGGTGTGCTTCTAATTCACGTGTCTCAGCAATGGTGGATGAGGCAGTCGAAAACAAGCAATGAACACAAATGAACGTATTATAGTTATGGAGACTAAAATGAAAAAGAAGGATGAGCAGATATCTCTCATGAAGGAAGAAATATATGAAATTAAAGAACAGAAGGTTGAGAAGTATACTAATTTGATGGAAGATTAGCAAGAAATTAAAGAAATGAACGATGAGATGAAAGAAATTATGAATATAATGCAACAACAGATGTCCTATATGAAGTCACAGTTAGCATCATTGGTGCAAAAGATAGTATTTCAAGATCCAGCTACAAAAACTCAGAGGAGAGGCTAGCATTCCCTAAAAATTATAAGGATGATTTCGTATGAGAATTATTTCTAAATTGTTATTTATTTTTGTCTATGTGTAGCAAATAATTATGATATTTTTTTTGTAGGTTTCAATTTTTTTATTCTAGTTTTTTTCTCTTTTCAGATTAACCTAATTATAAATCTTTGCAGGACACATTATGTGAGACAGATGAAAAAATTCTGATTCAAAGTATTGAGACATTGCCATGGTCTTTCCAATGAATGGTTCCCACATTTAACGATTTTAGTTTTATCAAAAGGAGGGCTAGCTTATTTTATCTTTATTATTCCAAAAACATTTTATTTTTGCACTCTCTTTCTCTCTAAACATAATTGCTGGACATCTTTTGGATTTTTGTTGAAGCTGTATGAAAATCAACTTTAATTTGTGTTTTTTTATGTCTATAATAATTGTTTTTATATATCTGAGAATATCTTTGTGTGTCTCTGAATTTTTTGGATAGAGTTTTAGCCTATTATAGGTATGTAAGAGCCTATATTAAGCAGTAGAAGTAGTGGCAGTGGTGGCAACAGTGGTGGTGATGGTTGTGGCGCCATCGGTCGTGGTAGCGGTGGCAGCGATGATGGCAGTAGCCACAATGGCAGCGACAGAAGTGGTGCCAGTAGTGGTAGTAGTGGTAGTAAAGGCAGTAGCGACAGCAATGGTACCGGCAGCAGTGGTAGTGGTAGCAACGGCAGTAGTGGTGATAGTAGAAGTAGCAGCGGTAGTAGTGGCAGCATAGGCAGCCATGGAAACAGTAATCAAAGCAGCGGTAGCAGCGGTGGCACTAGTGGCAGCAGTGGTAGTGACAACGGGAGTAGCAGCAACATCAATAAATGCTATATATACGTACGTATATAGTTAGTATATACATACATATAATACTATAGTATTTTGTGTACATATATACTGAGTATATATGTACTCAATATATATGTACGCATAATACTACAGTTTATATGTACGTATACTATAGTAATATATGTACAAGTGAAATGCTAGTATATATGTACATATTTACTGCAGTAATATATATTTATCAAAACATAGTTTTTTTTAATTTATTTTGATTTGATTGAATGGTTTAAATTTTTTATAGATATGGTACCGCATTGTTTCCGATATGAAACTTGTATAAGCGATGGTTTTTTCGACATACATGAAGCACCGTGATGCAAATAGTTTTTTCACAGTAGAAAGTTGGTAATCGGAGGAGCTGAGGGAGAGAAAGCAATGTCAATGCATGGATATATTATATTTTATGCACAGTCAGTAGATTCATTTATTTATAAGATATAATATAATTTTGTTATTTTTTTGTTTTAGTTATTTAAAATATTTTATTAGAATAAGTTATTAAATAAATTTTTTTTGTGTAATTAATAATTTTCATTTATAGTTTCTGTTATTATTCAATTTAATATAAAAATATTAAATAATTTAATTAAAATTTTGTTGAAGCTGTATGACAATTAACTTTAATTTGTGTCTGTTCATGTCTATGATAAATGTTTTTATATATCTGTGAATATGTTTGTGTGTCTCCGAATTTTTGGTTAGAGTTTTAGCCTATTATAGGTATGTAAAAGCTTATTATCAGCAGCAGTAATAGTGGCAGCGACGACATCAGTAGTAATGACTACAATGGCAGCAGCGGTGGTAGTAGCGGCAGTGGTGGTAGTAGCGGAAATGGTGGTAGTAGCGGCAGTGGTGGTAGTAGCGGCAGTGGTGGTAGTAGCGGCAGAAGTGGCTGCAGTGGTAGTGGTGGTAGTAGTGGTGGTGGTAGTAGTAGTGGTGGTGGTGGAATAGAAATAGCGGTGATGACATCGGTGGGAGCGAAGGCAGAGGCAGTAGCAACAGCGGCAGTAGCAGCAGTAGTGGCAGAACTGGAAGTAGCAGAACACCGGAAGCACGGCAACATCAAAAGCAGTGGCAGCAATGGCAGAGGTGGCAGTGATTATAGTGGCGGCGGCGGTAGTAGCAGCGGTTGCGGTAGTAGCGGCAGCAACAGCAGCAGTTGCGGCATGCAGTGGCAGCACATAGTGGCGGTGGCAGTAGTGGCAGCACAAGTGGTGGTGGCGGTAGTGGCAGCCACCGTAGCGGCCAATGGCGGTAGCCACTACAACGTCCAGCAGTGGCAGCCACTGTAGAAACCAGAGGTGTTAGCCGTTGCAGCAGCCAATGATGACAACCATTGCAGTGGTGACAGGGGCAACGATGGCATCATCGGCAGTAGAGGCAGCGACGACAGCGATGGTAGTAGCAAGGGCATTGGCAGCAACATTAGCAACGGCAGCAGAAGTGATAGTGGTAGTGGCAGCGGCAACAATGGCAGTAGTGGTAGCAGCAACAGGAGCTGCAGCAACAGCAACAAATGGGGTATATACGTATGAATAAAGTTAGTATATACATACATCTAGTACTACCGTATTTTATGTACATATATAATGAGTATATTTGTATTCAGTATATATGTACATATAATACTACAATTTTTATGTGCATATACTACATTAATATATATATATATACGAGAGAAATGCTAGTATTTATTTACATATATACTATAGGATTATATTTTTATTAAAACATAGCATTTTTTTATTTTAATTTGATTGAGTGATTTAAATTTCTTACAGATATGATACCACAATGTTCCTCATACAAAGCTTGTATAAGTGATTGGATTTTTCACAACACATTGCGTGGCGTGACTTGGACAACTTTGTCACAATAGAAAAATGGTGATCAGAGGAGTAGAAGGAGAGAAAACAACATAAATGAATGGATATATTATACTTTATGCATTGTCGGTAGATACATTGATAAAAAAGATGTAATAAAATTTTATTATTTTTTTGTTTCAATTATTAAATTATTAAACTAGAATAAGTTATTATTGATTTTATTTTTTGTTTATTATAAATTATTTGTAGTTTCATTTTTTATATATATTTAAAAAAATATATATATTAAATTATTTAATTAAAAAATTTTAAAATAAATTAAATTCTAAAAATTGTTTTGAAATTAAAAAAGTTTGGGAAAAATCCCTAGCTAATTTAGCAAGGGAAATCTATATTTTAGCAACGAAATTTTCCATTGCTAAATTTATTTAGCTAGGGACTATTTCTGTCGCTAAAATTTAGCAACAAACACTTAAGCTTCGGAAATCTTCCATCATAATTTTCATTTAGCGATGGAAAATCTCATTTAGCTTGGGAATAAATCTTTTTTAACAAGGGATTTACCGTCACTAAATTTTTAGCTAGGGAAAATTTTCCTTGCTAAATTTTAGCATCCAGCACTTTAGATAGGGAATCAATCCATCGTTAATCCATCGCTATATCATATTTAGTGATGGAAAATGCCAATTTAGCTAGGGATTTGTCCCTTGCTATATGGGATTTTTCTTGTAGTATCTTTCTATCAATCAATCAATCAATTAATCAGTATTTCAATCAATCTATCAATATATCTATGAATTTGTCTATCAATTTATCTATTAATCAACCATTCAAACTATTTATCTATCTATATATCTAACTTTTATATATATCTATCTGGCTATCAATTTGTATATATATATATATATATGTAATTTTCTAACTATCTATCCATCTATCTATCTATCTGTCTATCTGTCTATCTATTTGTCTATCTATCTGTCTATCTATCTGTCTATCTATATGTCTATCTATCTGTCTATCTATCTATCTATCTATTTTTTTGTCTATCTATAGGTCTATCTATCAATCTTTCTGTCTATCTCTCTATATAATTATATATATATATATACATCTGTTGATATATCTATCTATATAATAATCAATCAATCTATCTATATATCTTTTGATCTGATATATTAATCTATATGTCTATTAATCTATCTATCATTCTATTATCAATCTATCTGTGTCTATCTATTTATTTATCTATATGTCTATCTATAAATCTATCTATGTGTCTATCAATCTATCTATCTATCTATCTATGTGTCTATCTATGTATTTATCTATATGTCTTTTTATCTATCTATCTATTTATCTAACTATCTATCTAACTTTCTATCTATCTATCTATCTATCTATCAATATATCTATCCATCTATTAATCTGTCTATCTATCTATCTATCTATCCATCAATCAATATGTGTATTTATCTATCTTTCCATATGACTATCTATCTGTGTATCTATCTTTGTATCTATTTGTCTATCTATCTTTCTATATATTTGTCTATTTATCTATTAATCAATATGTGTATTTATCTATCTTTCCATATGCATATCTATCTGTCTATCTATCTTTCTATCTATTTGTCTATCAATTTTCTATCTATTTTCTATTTATTTTCTATCTTTATGCCTATGAATCTATAAATCAATCTATCTTTAACTCTGTATATCAATCAGTCAATCAATCAATCATTCTAGTAGACTAGATTTCTATATATCTATATGTCTATCAATCTATTTATATATTTATCTATCTATCTATTTATCATTGTATCTTTTTATCTGTGTGTCTATCGATCTATCTATCTATATATTTGTCTGTCTATTATTCTATCTTTCAATCTATCAAGCTATTTGTCTAACTATCTATCTATTTATCTATCTGCCTATCAATCTGTATATCTTTCTGTATATCAATCAATCTATCTATCTATATATCTATCTAAGTAACTATCTATCTATGTATCTATCTATCTATCAAGTAATCTGTCTATCAATATGTCTATATATCTATATATCTATCATCTATCTATATATTTATTTATTCTTTTATTTTTTATTATTATATTTATCTATCTCTCAATCAATAAATCAATTTATCTATCTATTTGTTTATTAATCAATCAGTCTATTAGTCTAGCTTTTTGTATATCTATCTGTCGATCAATCTATCTATCAATCTATTTATCTATTTATCTAACTATCTATTAATCATTCAATTTTTAAATCTCCGTGTCTATCTATTTGTTTATCCATCTGTGTGTCTGTATATCTATTATTATGTCTATCAATCTATCTATCTAGAAAGCTAGCTATCTATCTATCTAACTACCTATCTATCAATATATCTATATGTATATTAATCGATTGATCTATCTATCTATCTATCTATCTATCCATCTATCGGTCTGTCTATCAATGTGTCTATCAATCTATCTGTCAATCTAACTATCATTATGTCTAACACTCTTTCTAGCTATCTGTCTAATATTTGTCTACCTATCTGTCTATGTATTTACCTTTATATATATATATATATATATATATATATATATATATATATATTTATTTATTTATTTATTTATTTATTTATATGTTTATCAATTTCTCTATCTATAAGACTTTCTTCTATTTATCTATCTGTCTAACTATCTTTCTATCTATATTTTGATCTTTCAATTTAACTTTCTATGTATCTATCTGTCTATAAGTTTATTTATCAACTTGTTTGTATGTCTATGTGTCTGTCTATATATTTATATATATCTATATTTATATATTTATCTTTATATCTATCATTCTATTTATCTTTATATCTATCATTCTATTTATCTTTATATCTATCTTTCTATCTATCTATTTATCTATATATCTATCTATCTATTTGTCTATCAATTTGTCTATCTATCTATCTGTATATCAATTTATCTGTCCATCAATCTGTCTAACTATTTGTCTATGATTCTATCAATCTATAGATCTATCAATCTAGATATCTATTTGTTAATCTATCTGTCTATCTATTTATCTCTCTCTATCTATCTATTTATGCTTCTAATCATTGTCAATCTATATGTCATCTATCCATCTATCTATCGATATACATATCTTTTTAATCTATCTATCCTTTCCATCTATCTGTCTATCAATAAATCTATATATCTTTCTTTCTATCTTTCTATCTATTTATCAATGAATGAAAATGATCAATCTATCTATCTTTCTATATATTTTTCTATCTATCTATCTATATCAATGTATCTTTTTGTCTATCTATCTACCTATCTATCTTGTCTATCTATATGTCAAAATTTTTGTTTATATTTATGTCAATAGATTTTTCTATCTATCTATATATCACTCTATAATCGGTCCTGTCTATCCATCTATCTATCCATCTATCTCTAAATCTATCTATCTATATGTCTATATATCTATCTGTCTATCAATTTTATCTTTCTATCTCTATATCTATCTATCTATCAATTTATATATCTTTCTTTTTATCAATTTGTCTATCAATTTAACTATAAATCAATTAATGTATCTATCTATCTATCTATCAATATACTTATCTATTTTTTTATCTACCTGTATATTAGACATTATATAAATCAATTTATATATTTTCCTATAAATCTATCTATCTATATTTTTTTATATCTAACTATCTGTCTAACAATCTGTCTGTCTATTTGTTAGTCTTTTTGTCTCTCTATCTATCTATATACATGTCTATATATCTATGTATCTATATATTTATATATCTATCTATCTATATATTTAACTATCTATTTGTCTTTCTATCTGTCTATCTATTTGTCTATCTATCTATCTATCTATCAATCTGTCTATCTATCTATTTGTTCATCTATTATCTATCAATCTCTCTATCTATGTGTAAATCTATCTGTCTATCAATCTCACTATCTATCATATATCTATCAATTTGTAAATTTATTAATCTATCTATCTCATATTTATATGTCTATCTTCTATATATCTATTTGTCTATATATTTTTTATCTATCTATATATATGTTAATATATATTTATCTATCTGTCTATATATCGATCTATTTATTTATCTATCTATCAATCTAACTAACTATCTATCTATCTATTTATCTAACTATCTATCTTTTTGTATACCTATTTGTCTATCAATCTATCGATCTATTAGCCTATCTTATATCTATATGTCTATATTTTTGTAGATATTTCTATCAATCAATCAATCAATGTTTTTATCTATTGTTCTTTCTTTTAATTTGTCTATCTATCTGTCTATCTATATATCTATTTTTTATGTATTTTTCTATTTGTCTATCTATCTTTATGTGTATCTATCTATCTATCTGTATATCTAACTATCTATATATCATTCTATATATCTATCTATTTATCAGTCTATTAGTCTGTCTATCTATCTGAATATCTATTTGTCGATCTATTTATTTATCCATATTTTATTAATTAATCTATATGTCTATCTTTCATAAATTGATCAGTCTTACTATCATTCTAAAGATCAACTAAATATCAACCTGTCTATCTATCTATCCTTATCTTTCTGTAACTCTAACTATATATTAGTCTGTCTATCTTTCTATCTATCTATATATTAGTCTTTTTATCGATCTATCTATTTTTATATCTATCTATCTATCCATTCTATTTATCTTATCTATCTGCCTATCTGTTCTGTCTGTCTCTCTATCTATTCTATTATCATACTAATCTATATTTCTATTCTATCTTGTCTCATCTAATCTGTCTATCTATCCTGTCAATCATAATTAATCTATCTATCTATATTTCAATTCTATCCACGTATCTATCTATCTAATTAGTGATCAGAATCTTCCCTATCTACGTACTAGCTATAGGTCGAGTTATGTATTTATCTATATAATCGTATTTTTTTACATATAATCTGTATATCGTATTGGTCCTAATCAAACGTTATATTTATTTGTCTATCTATTTGTTTATATATCTATCTATCTATCTAATTTTCAAACTATATATCTATATATCTAACTATTGTCTATCTATTTGGAAATCTAGATGTCTTTCTATCTACTTATCTATATGTCTATCTATTTATCTATGAATCTATTTATATATCTATCTATCAATTTGTCTATCTGTCTGTCTATCAATCAATCTATCTATCTGTCTATCAATCAATCTATTTAAAAATATCCATCAATCGTCCATTCAATATTCTAAATAATCTACCAATTTACTTTTCTATCTATAGATCTTATTTTTGTCAATCAACCTATTTATCAATCGATATATCTATCTATATATCTTGTATGTCTATCGATCTATCTATATTTCTATCTATCGATCTATATATCTATCTATTAGTTTAGTTATCTATCTATTATCTGCTATCTATCTAGCTATAATATTTTTATCTATTTATCTATCTATCTATTTATCTATTTGTCTGTCTTTCTGTTTATTTATTTGTTTAGCTATCTGTGCTATCTATTCATCTATATATCTAGCTAATAAAATGCAGAGTCTATAAATATATCTTTTCTATCTATATATCTATCTATCTATGTATCTATCTATCTATCTGGCTTTTAAATACAATATATCTATCTATTTATCTATCAATTTACTTTAAATCTAGCTATCATTCTATCTATTTAACAATCCTATAAGATTGCTATTTATGATGTCTATCTATCAATCATTTTTTATCAGTGTATCAATCTACCTTACTTACTGTTTGACTATCTATTTGTCTATCTATCTATATATCAGTCTATTTGTTTGGGTATTAGTCATTCTAGCTATTTATATATCTATATGTTTATCTATCTATGTATCTATCTAACTATTTCTCTATCTGTCTTTTTATATATTTGTCTATCTAACTAACTATCTATGTGTCTATTTATCTACATTTCTTTATTTATCTAATCCATACATCTATCTAACTATATGTCTGTCTATCTCTCTGTCAATCTATCAATCTATCAATCTTTCTAACTGTTTATCTATCTATCAATTTGTCTATCAATCAATCAATCTATCTTTTTATAAATCTGTTTATAAATCTATCTTCCTATCTATCTATTTGTTTGTTTGTCTATTTCTATAGTTGTCTATCATTCTATGTGATTATTTGTTTGTTTATCTATCTATCTGTATACCTACATGCATAATTATTTGCCTGCCAAACTACTTGTCCGTCTCTCTAATTGTCTAACTTTCTATTTATCTATTTTATTATCTAAATGTATATATTTTGTCTGTCAATCTATCTGTCAGTTTGTCTATCTATCTTTCAATATATCTATTTGTCTATCTATATATATTTATCTATTTATTTATCTATTTATCTATCTATCAGTCTATCTATCAGTCTATCTAGTCCTCTATCTATCTGTCATTATATCTATCTATCTATCTATCTATCTTTCTATATATCTGTCTATATGTCTGTCTATCTATCTGTCAATTTATATATCTATTTATCTATTTATTTTCATTTTATCTATTTGCCTATCTATATATATATATATCTCTCTCTCTCTCTATATGTCTATTAGTATTTATATCTATCTAACATCATATCTAACTTTCTATCTATGTGTCTATCTATTTTTATATCTATTGATCTTTATATTTGCCTATCTATCTATCTGTCTGTCTATATATATATATATATATATATATATATATCTATCTATCTATCTATCTATGTATCTATCTATCTATTTATCTAAATACCTATCTGTTAGTCTATCTTTCTATCTATATATCAGTCTATATATTTATCTATATTTCTATCTATTTATTTATCTATCTATAGATCTATTTATTTTTCTATCTGTCTATCTATCTATCTATATGTCTATCTATCTATCTAAATTTTAGTATAATAATAAATAAATATATTATATATATATATATATATATATATATATATCTATATATTAGTCTAATAATCTATTTAAATATCTGTCTATTTATCTATCTATCTTTATATTAGTCTAATAATCTATTTAAATATCTATCTATTTTATCTATCTATCTATCTATCTCTCTATCTAACTTTTTCTCTATCTATCTATCTATCTAACAATATGTCTATCTATGTTTCTATCATCCTATTTATCAATATGTCTATCAATAAATCAATATATATGTCTATCTATCTATCTTTCTATATGTCTATCAATCTATTTATCTATCTATCTATCTATCTGTATATCTATATGTTTATCTATCTTTCTATCTTTCTATATATATATGTATATAAATATATATATATCTATGTGTCTATCTATAAATCTTTTTATCAATTTGAATATGTATCAATCTATTATCAATCAATCTATCTAACTTTCTATCAAATCAATATTTCTATCATTTATCTATCAAAATTTCTATCCATC
>JAREIK010000095.1:35361-57861 GCA_029783825.1 Sapria himalayana
AATTGACATATAGATATTTAGATAAATAGATAGATAGATAAAATAATTGATAGACAGATAGATTGATAGATTGATAGATAGATAGACAAGTAGTTATTCAAATATATAGACAAAGAAATAAACAAATATATAGATATATAGATAGACAAATAGATAGACATAAATAAAAAGATAGATAGACAGATAGATATGTAGAAACTTAGACAAGTAGATAGAAAGACAGACATAGACAAAATATAGATAGATAGATAGACAAATAGAGTCAAACAAATTGATTTACAAATAGGCTGGTAGGTAGGAAAGTAGTCAAGCAAGATAGATAGATAGATAGATAGACAAACTAATTTATAGATAGGTAGACATCCATACATACAGATAGATAGATAGTTTAACATATTGATCACTAGATAGATAGATAGAAAGTTAGATAGAAAGATAGAAAGATAGATAAATAGTTCGATAGGCAGATATACAGATAGACAGACAGATAGATATAGTGATAGATAAATAAATAGATAGACAAATATAATGATAAATAGATAGAAAGATCGATCGATCGATAGATAAATTGATAGAAAGAATGATAGAGAGATTTTTAGATAGATTGATAGACAATAGATTATTAGACTGATAGATAGAAAGATAGATAAATAGACAGATAGATAGATATATAGATAAATAGATTGATTGATAGATTGATCGATAAATACATAGATATATAAATAGACATATAGATATACTGATAGATAGATTTATAGATACATAGATACATAGATGGATAGATATACATATAGAAAGATAAAAAGATATACATACAGATAAATATAAAGATAAAAAGATAGTTACATTTTTAGATAGATAGACAATTAGATAGACATATACATAGATAGATAGATACACAAACAGATAGATAGATAGATAGATAGATATACAAATAGATAGATAGACAGACATATAGACAAAAAGATAATTAGATAAATAAATAGATAAACAAACAAATAGGCAAGTAGTCATGCATGCACACATAGATAGAGAGATAGATAGATATATAGACAAATATTTAGACATATAGGTAGATAAATAGATAGATAGATATATAGACAGAAAGATTGATAGATATATAGACAATTTGATAAATAGAATAATAAACAAATTGATAAATAGATTAATAGACATATTGAGAGATAGATTAATAGGCATATTGATAGATAAATTGATAGACATATTTATAGATAGATAGATACATAGATATATTTATAGATGAATATGTAGATAAATAGATAACAAAAGAATAGACATATATATAGAAAGCTATATAAAAAAATATTATACTAATATATAGATAGATAGATAGATATATAGATAGATCGGTAGATAGATAGATCGGTAGATAGATAGACATATAGATAGATAGATAGACAGATAGACACACATATCGATACATAAATAGATAGATATATAGATAGATAGATAGATAGAAAGAAATATAGAGTTATAAAAAGACATAAAGATAGAGAGATAAATAGATATACATATTGATAGATAGATATATAGTTAGAAAGATGGAAAGACATATAGATATATATATATATATTGATAGATAGACAAATAGATAGAAAAATAGGTAGACAGATAGATGGATAGATAGATAGATAAAAAAATAGATAGAAAGATTGAAATACAGATATATATATATATAAAGACAGATAGATATATTATTAGATAGTTAGGCAGTTAGATAGACAAATAGATAGATAATAGATAAATAGATACATAGACAAGTATATAATAGAAAGCTAGACAGAATAATAAACATAAAGATAGATATATAGATAGACTGATAGATAGACACACACACACACACACACACACACACACATATATATATATATATAGAAAGTTTGATGGATAGATTGATAGACAAATTAATAGAAAAATAGATAGATAGAAATATAGATAAAGAAATATATAGATAGATATATAGAAATATATATAGATTATTAGACAGAATGATATATAGATTAATTGACATTTTGACAGATAGATTGATAAATTTATTGATAGACAAATAGATAGAGAGATAGATAGATAGATTGATAGACATATAGATTGATAGACGTAATGAAAAACAGATAGAGAGAAAGATAGATAGATATATAAATAGATTAGTAGACTGATATAAATATATATATATATATAGATAGATAGACATATTGATAAATAGATAGATAGAGAGAAAGATAATTAAATGGATAGAGAGATAGATAGATGTATAGTTAGATAGAAAGACAAGTAGATAGACTTTTAGATAAACATATAGATATACAAATAGATAGGCAAAAAGATAGATTGACATAATGATTTATAGATAGATAGATAGATAAACATACATATAGATTGATAGATAAACATATATAGAGACAGAAAGATAGATAGATAAATAGATTGATTGATTAGAAAATAGATAGACAAATAGATAGATAGATATACAAATAAATAGATAGATAGACATATAGATAGACATATAGATAGATAAATAGATAGATATATAGATAGATAAGTAGTAAGATAGATATATAGAAAGACAAGTCGATACATTGATAGATCGATAGATAGACAGACAAATAGAGAGACATACAAAAAAATTGATAGAACCAAAAATAGTCGGATCGATATAAAGATATATAGATAGCTAGACAGATAGATAGATAAAAATTTAGATAGACAGAAAGATTGAGCCATAGATAGATAGATAGATAGATAAACAAATAAATAAAAAGATTGATAGATAGATTGATAGACAGATAGATAGGTAGAAGACAGAATGATTGATCGATAGATAGATTAATAAATAGAAAGATTGAAAGATAGAGTCATAGATAGATAAATAGAGAAATATATTGACATATTGATAAAAATATTGATAGATTGATTGATAAACATTTGTATAGATAGATTGATAGATAGATAGATTGATTGATTGATCATAGATAGATAGGTATATAGATATATTGATATATAAACTAATTCATAGATAGATAAATAGATCAAAAGATTATTAGATAGATAGACAGACACATAGACAAATAGACAGCTTTATTGATAGATATATAGATAGAAAAATTTAATAAACAAATTGATAGGTAGATAGAAATATAGATGGATAGACATATATATAGATAAATATAAAGATATATAGAGAGATATTTAGATAGATAGATATATGGATACATAGATAGATTGATAGATAGATAGACAAATAGATTGATAGACAAATAGATAGATCGATAGATAAATATATAGACATATTTATGGATAGATAGAGAAACATAAATATAGACTATATATTATTATATTCATATATAGATAGCTAAATAGATAGATAGATAGATAGACAGATTGCAAGATAGATAGATATATATATAGATATATAGATAGATATATAAATCGATATATAGATAGATATATAGATATATATATATATATATATATATATATATATATATATATATTGATAGATATATAGATAGATAGATAGATAGATTGATTGATTGATTGATAGACAAATAGATAGCCAAATAGATTGACAGATATTTAAATAGATTATTACTATGATATATATATAATTAAATAGATAGATATGCAGCTAGATTAACATATAGATAAATAATCATATAGAAAGATAGATATATAGAGAGATATAAAGATATATAGATGTATTGATAAAAAGACATATAAATTGGCACATAGATAGGTAGATAAATAGACAGATAGATTGATAGATAGATATATAGATATATAGACAGACATACAGACAAATAGATATATAGATAGAAAGATAGACAAATAGATAATAATAAATATATAGATAGATATACAAATAGATAATTAGATAAATAGATAGATAAATAGAGAGGTAGTTAGATAGACAAATACATATACTAATAAATAGATAAATAGGTAGATAGATATATAGATAGATAGACAAGTTGATGGATAGATTGAAAGATAAATAGATAAACATATAGATAGATAGATAAATAGACAGATTGATAAATAGAAATATATATAGAGATATATATAGACAGATAGATAGATAGATAGACAGACAGATAGAAAGATATATGACAAATATATATACAAATAGATAATAATTTAGATATATAGATAGATAGAAAAACATGCAAAGATCAATTAGGTATACAATCAGGTAGTTAGAAAGACATATAGATAGACAAAAAACAAATAGACACACAGAATGATAGACAAACTAACAAAAAAACAAACAGACAAGTAAATAGATAGATAGAAAAATAGATATATAGGCAAATAGATAGGTTGATAGACAAATAGATTGACATACACATTGATTGATTTATTGATTGACATATAGATACATAAATAGATAGAGAAATAAAAAGATATATCGAAAGATAAACATATAGATACACAAAAAGATATATAGATAGATAGATAGAGAAATAGATAAAAAAATGATAGAAAATTTAATAGATATATTGATAGACCTATTGAAAGATAGATTTTTAGATAGATTGATAGATTTATTGATAAACATATTGATAGAAAAATAGATAGATAGATAAATAGATAGAAGATAGATAGACAGATAGATAGAGAGAAAGATAAATAGATAAATAAATAGATAGATAGATAGACACATATATACATAGATACATAGACAGATAGATTGAAAGATATATAATCAAATATATAGATAGATATTTAAACAGATTATTATACTAATATATAGATATATAGAGAGGCTGATAGATAGATAGATAGATAATAGAAAGAAAGATAGATAAATAAATATATAGATATTTAGATAGACAAATAGATAGACAGATAGATTGATTGATTGATTGATTGACAAGCAAAGATACAGCCAAAAGATTGACAGATAGCTCAATATATAAATGGATAAATATTTAGATAGAAAGATAGACACATAGATAGACAAATAGATAGGCAGTTAGGCAGAAGATAGACAGGCAAACTAAAAGACTAATAGATAGACAATCAAGCAAATAGATAGACAACTTTAGTGATAGATAGAAAGATAAATAGACATACAGAAAGAATGATAGAAAGATAAATAGATAAATAGAAAGATTGATAGATATATTGATAGACAAATAGATAGGCAGATAGAAAGATAGAAAGATAGATAGATAGATAGAATGATAAATAAAATTTTACTAGATAGATTTATAGATAGATTGATAGATATATTGATAGACAAATAGAAAGAGAATTAGATAGATAGAAAGATAGATAGACTAATAGATTGATTGATTGATCGATAGATAGACAAACTTATAGATAGATATATAGATACATAGATAGATACACAAATAGATTGATTGATAAATAGACAAATTGATAGATAGACAGATATATAGATAGATAAATAGACATATAGATAGTTAGTTAGATAGATAGATTTATAGAAAGATTGATAGATAGATTAAAAGAGAGATTGATAATTAGATTGATATAAAAAAATAAAGATTGGTTTATTTATTTATAGATAGATAGATAGATAGTCAGATAAATATTGGTATAGTTCACTAGATTATTACACATATTAATAGATAGATAGATAAATAGATAAATAGATAGATATACAAATAGACACATAAATATATAGAATGATAGATTGATAGATAGATATTTGAAAGACAAATTGATAGTCAGATAAAGAGTTAGAAAGATTGATATACATATAGACAGACAAAAAGATAGACATATAGATACATAGATAGATATATAGATAGATAGATAGTTAGATAGACAGATTGAAAGAAATATTGATTGATAGATTGAGACATATTTTGATAGAAAGATTGATATACAGATTCATAGATAGATAGATAGATAAATAGATTGACAGAGATAGATAGATAAATATATAGATAGATTTATATATATATTAATAGGTCGATAAATTATTAGAATGCTAAATAGATTGATAGATAGACATATACATAAAACACACACACACCCACACACACACATATATATATATTAGATAAATTTAATAGAAAAATAGACAGGTAGATAGATAGATTGATAGATAAATAGATAAGCAAATAGATATTATGATACATAGATAGATAAATATTTAGATAGACAAATAGATAGGCAGATAGATAGATAGATAGATAGACATATAGATAAATAGATAGTTTGACATATAGATGAAAATATTGATAGACATATAGATAGATAGATAGTTAGTTAGATAGTTAGATAGATAGATAGATAGATAGATAAATAGACAAATAGATAGAAAAACAAATAGATAGATTGATAAGTTTATTGATTGATAAATAGATAGATAGACACATAGATATATAGATTGATAGTAAAAAAGTCTGATGGATGGATAGACATACAGATAGACATACGGATAGATAGATAGTTATATTGATATATATAGAGACTGATAGATTATTTGATAGACAAATAGATAAACCTATATATATATATATAAAGATGGATAGAAATTTTGATAGATAAATTGATAGAAATATTGATTTGATAGAAAGTTAGATAGATTGATTGATAATAGATTGATACATATTCAAATTGATAAAAAGATTTATAGATAGACACATAGATATATATATATATATATATATATATATATATATATATATATATATATATAAAGATAGAGAGATAGATAAACATATAGATATACAGATAGATAGATAGATAAATAGATTGATAGACATATAGAAAGATAGATAGATAGACATATATATTGATTTATTGATAGACATATTGATAAATAGAATGATAGAAACATAGATAGACATATAGTTAGATAGATAGATAGATAAACAAAGAGTTAGATAGAGAGATAGATAGATAGATAAATAGATAGATATTTAAATAGATTATTAGACTAATATATAGATAGATAGATAAATAGACAGATATTTAAATGGATTATTAGACTAATATATAGATTGATATATATATATATATATATAGATTATTACACTAAAATTTAGACAGATAGATAGACATATAGATAGATAGATAGACAGATTGAAAAATAAATAGATCAATAGATAGATAAATAAATAGATAGATAGACATATAAATAGATAAAAATATAGATAAATATATAGACCGATATATAGATAGAAAGATAGACTAACAAATAAGTATATAGATAAATAGATAGATACATACATAGATATATAGATATATATATATATATACAGACATATAGATAGATAGGCAAATATAAAGATTAATAGATATAAAAATAGATAGACACATAGATAGAAAGTTAGATATGATGTTAGATAGATATAAATACTAATACACATATAGAGAGAGAGATAGATAGATATATAGATAGGCAAATAGATAAAATGAAATAAATAGATAAATAGATATATAAATTGACAGATAGATAGACAGACATATAGACAGATATATAGAAAGATAGATAGATAGATAGATAGATAGATATAATGACAGATAGATAGAGGACTAGATAGACTGATAGATAGACTGATAGATAGATAATAGATAATAAATAGATAAATATATATAGATAGACAAATAGATATATTGAAAGATAGATAGACAAACTGACAGATAGATTGACAGACAAAAATATATACATATAGATAATAAAATAGATAAATAGAAAGTTAGACAATTAGATAGACGGGCAAGTAGTTTGGCAGGCAAATAATTAGGCATGTAGGTATACAGATAGATAGATAAACAAACAAATAATCACATAGAATGATAGACAACTATAGAAATAGACAAACAAACAAATAGATAGATAGGAAGATAGATTTATAAACAGATTCATAAAAAGATAGATTGATTGATTGATAGACAAATTGATAGATAGATAAACAGTTAGAAAGATTGATAGATTGATTGATTGACAGAGAGATAGACAGACATATAGTTAGATAGATGTATGGATAAATAGATAAATAAATAGAAATGTAGATAAATAGACACATAGATAGTTAGTTAGATAGATAGATATATAAAAAGTCAGATAGAGAAATAGTTAGATAGATACATAGATAAACATATAGATATATAAATAGCTAGAATGACTAATACCCAAACAAATAGACTGATATATAGATAGATAGACAAATAGATAGTCAAACAGTAAGTAAGGTAGATTGATACACTGATAAAAAAATGATTGATAGATAGACATATAAATAGAAATTTATAGGAAGTTAAATAGATAGAATGATAGATAGATTTAAAGATAAATTGATAGATAAATAGATAGATATATTGATTAAAAGACAGACAGATAGATAGATAGATAGATAGATACATAGATAGATAGATATATAGACAGAAAGATATATTTATAGATCTGCATTTTATTAGATAGATATATAGATGAATAGATAGACAGATAGATAAACAAATAAATAAACAGAAAGACAGACAAATAGATAAATAGATAGATAGATAAATAGATAAAAATATTTATAGATAGATAGATAGACAGATTAATAGATAGATAAATAAACTAATAGATAGATATATAGATAGATAGATAGAAATATAGATAGATAGATAGACATACAAGATATATAGATAGATATATAGATTGATAAATAGGTTGATTGACAAAAATATAGATATATAGATAGAAAAGTAAATTGGTAGATTATTAGAATATTGATGGACAGATTGATAGATATTTTAAATAGATAGATTGATAGACAGATTAGATTGATTGATTGATAGACAGACAGATAGACAAATTGATAGATAGATATATAAATAGATTCATAGATAAATAGATAGACATATAGATAAGTAGATAGAAAGACATATAGATTGCCAAATAGATAGACAAATAGTTAGATAGATAGATATATAGTTAGAAAATTAGATAGATAGATAGATATATAAACAAATAGATAGACAAATAAATATAAAGTTTGATAGACAAATAGATATACAGATATATATGTAAAAAAATAGATATATAGATAAATACATAAATAGACATATAGATAGATACGTAGATAGGAAGATTGATCAATATATAGATAGATAGATAGGTGGATAGATTGAAATATAGATAGATAGATTAATTGATTGATTGACAGATAGATAGACAGATAGATAGAAATATAGATAGATAGATAGATAAATAGATAGATAGAGAGACAGACAGACAGATAGGCAGATAGATAGATAAATAGAATGGATAGATAGATAGATATAAAAATAGATAGATCGATAAAAAGACTAATATATAGATAGATAGAAAGATAGACAGACTAATATATAGTTAGAGTTACAGAAAGATAGATAGATAGACAGGTTGATATTTAGTTTGATCTTTAGAATGATAGTAAGACTGATCAATTTATTGAAAGATAGACATATAGATTAATTAATAAAATATGGATAAATAAATAGATCGACAAATAGATATTCAGATAGATAGACAGACTAATAGACTGATAAATAGATAGATATATAGAATGATATATAGATAGTTAGATATACAGATAGATAGATAGATAGATACACATAAAGATAGATAGACAAATAGAAAAATACATAAAAAATAGATATATAGATAGACAGATAGATAGACAAATTAAAAGAAAGAACAATAGATAAAAACATTGATTGATTGATTGATAGAAATATCTACAAAAATATAGACATATAGATATAAGATAGGCTAATAGATCGATAGATTGATAGACAAATAGGTATACAAAAAGATAGATAGTTAGATAAATAGATAGATAGATAGTTAGTTAGATTGATAGATAGATAAATAAATAGATCGATAAATAGACAGATAGATAAATATATATATTAACATATATATAGATAGATAAAAAAATATATAGACAAATAGATATATAGAAAGATAGACATATAAATATAGATAGATAGATTAATAAATTTACAAATTGATAGATATATTGATAGATAGTGAGATTGATAGACAGATAGATTTACACATAGATAGAGAGATTGATAGATAAATAGATGTACAAATAGATAGATAGACATATTGATAGATAGATAGAGAGATAGACAAATAGATAAACAGATAGAAAGACAAATAGATAGTTAAATATATAGATAGATAGATATATAAATATATAGATACATAGATATATAGACATGTATATAGATAGATAGAGAGACAAAAAGACTAACAAATAGACAGACAGATTGTTAGACAGATAGTTAGATATAAAAAAATATAGATAGATAGATTTATAGGAAAATATATAAATTGATTTATATAATGTCTAATATACAGGTAGATAAAAAAATAGATAAGTATATAGATAGATAGATAGATAGATAGATAGATACATTAATTGATTTATAGTTAAATTGATAGACAGATTGATAAAAAGAAAGATATATAAATTGATAGATAGATAGATATAGAGATAGAAAGATAAAATTGATAGACAGATAGATATATAGACATATAGATAGATAGATTTAGAGATAGATGGATAGATAGATGGATAGACAGACCTGATTAATAGAGTGATATATAGATAGATAGAAAAATCTATTGACATAAATATAAACAAAAATTTTGACATATAGATAGACAGATAGATAGGTAGATAGATAGACAAAAAGATACATTGATAGATAGATAGATAGAAAAATATATAGATAGATAGATAGATAGATCATTTCATTCATTGATAAATAGATAGAAAGATAGAAAGAAAGATATATAGATTTATTGATAGACAGATAGATGGAAAGATAGATAGATAAAAAGATATGTATATCGATAGATAGATAGACATATAGATTGACAAATTGATAGAAGCATAAATAGATAGATAGAGAGAGATAAATAGATAGACAGATAGATTAACAAATAGATATCTAGATTGATAGATCTATAGATTGATAGAATCATAGACAAATAGTTAGACAGATTGATGGACAGATAAATGGATATACAGATAGATAGATAGACAAATTGATAGACAAATAGATAGATAGATATATAGATAAATAGATAGAAGATAGATATAAAGATAAATAGAATGATAGATATAAAGATAAATAGAATGATAGATATAAAGATAAATATATAAATATAGATATATATAAATATATAGACAGACACATAGACATACAAACAAGTTGGTAAATAAACTTATAGACAGATAGATACATAGAAAGTTAAATTGAAAGATCAAAATATAGATAGAAAGATAGTTAGATAGATAGATAAATAGAAGAAAGTCTTATAGATAGAGAAATTGATAAACATATAAATAAATAAATATATATATATATATAAAGGTAAATACATAGACAGATAGGTAGACAAATATTAGACAGATAGCTAGAAAGAGTGTTAGACATAATGATAGTCAGATTGACAGATAGATTGATAGACACATTGATAGACAGACAGATAGATGGATAGATAGATAGATAGATAGATCAATCGATTAATATACATATAGATATATTGATAGATAGGTAGTTAGATAGATAGATAGCTAGCTTTCTAGATAGATAGATTGATAGACATAATAATAGATATACAGACACACAGATGGATAAACAAATAGATAGACACAGGAGATTTAAAAATTGAATGATTAATAGATAGTTAGATAAATAGATAAATAGATTGATAGATAGATTGATCGACAGATAGATATACAAAAAGCTAGACTAATAGACTGATTGATTAATAAACAAATAGATAGATAAATTGATTTATTGATTGAGAGATAGATAAATATAATAATAAAAAATAAAAGAATAAATAAATATATAGATAGATGATAGATATATAGATATATAGACATATTGATAGACAGATTACTTGATAGATAGATAGATACATAGATAGATAGTTACTTAGATAGATATATAGATAGATTGATTGATTGATATACAGAAAGATATACAGATTGATAGGGAGATAGATAAATAGATAGATAGTTAGACAAATAGCTCAATAGATTGAAAGATAGAATAATAGACAGACAAATATATAGATAGATAGATCGATAGACACACAGATAAAAAGATACAATGATAAATAGATAGATAGATAAATAAATATATAAATAGATTGATAGACATATAGATATATAGAAATCTAGTCTACTAGAATGATTGATTGATTGACTGATTGATATAAAGAGTTAAAGATAGATTGATTTATAGATTCATAGGCATAAAGATAGAAAATAAATAGAAAATAGATAGAAAATTGATAGACAAATAGATAGAAAGATAGATAGACAGATAGATATGCATATGGAAAGATAGATAAATACACATATTGATTAATAGATATATAGACAAATATATAGAAAGATAGATAGACAAATAGATATAAAGATAGATACACAGATAGATAGACATATGGAAAGATAGATAAATACACATATTGATTGATGGATAGATAGATAGATAGACAGATTAATAGATGGATAGATATATTGATAGATAGATAGATAGAAAGTTAGATAGATAGTTAGATAAATAGATAGATAGATAAATATACATATAGATAAATAAATAGATAGACACATAGATAGATAGATTGATTGATTGATAGACACATAGTTTAAAAAATAGGTAGACACATAGACAGATTTATAGATAGACATATAGATAAATAAATAGATAGACACAGATAGATTGATAGATAGAATGATAGATAGATTAATAGACATATAGATTAATATATCATATCAAAAGATATATAGATTGATTGTTATATAGATAGATATATCAACAGATATATATATATATATATATAATTATATAGAGAGATAGACAGAAAGATTGATAGATAGACCTATAGATAGACAAAAAAATAGATAGATAGATAGATAGACAGATAGATAGACATATAGATAGACAGATAGATAGACAGATAGATAGACAAATAGATAGACAAATAGATAGATAGATGGATAGATAGTTAGAAAATTACATATATATATATATATAGACAAATTGATAGCCAGATAGATATATATAAAAAAGTTAGATATATAGATAGATAAATAGTTTGAATGGTTGATTAATAGATAAATTGATAGACAAATTCATAGATATATTGATAGATAGATTGAAATACTGATTAATTGATTGATTGATTGACAGAAAGATACTACAAGAAAAATCCCATATAGCAAGGGACAAATCCCTAGCTAAATTGGCATTTTCCATCACTAAATATGATATAGCGATGGATTAACGATGGATCGATTGCCTATCTAAAGTGCTGGACGCTAAAATTTAGCAAGGAAAATTTTCCCTAGCTAAAAATTTAGTGACGGTAAATCCCTTGTTAAAAAAGATATATTCCCAAGCTAAATGAGATTTTCCATCGCTAAATGAAAATAATGATGGAAGATTTCCGAAGCTTAAGTGTTTGTTGCTAAATTTTAGCGACAGAAATAGTCCCTAGCTAAATAAATTTAGCAACGGAAAATTCTGTTGCTAAAATATAGATTTCCCTTGCTAAATTAGCTAGGGATTTTTCCCAAACTTTTTTAATTTCAAAACAATTTTTAGAATTTAATTTATTTTAAAATTTTTTAATTAAATAATTTAATATATATAATTTTTTAAATATATATAAAAAATGAAACTACAAATAATTTATAATAAACAAAAAATAAAATCAATAATAACTTATTCTAGTTTAATAATTTAATAATTGAAACAAAAAAATAATAAAATTTTATTACATCTTTTTTATCAATGTATCTACCGACAATGCATAAAGTATAATATATCCATTCATTTATGTTGTTTTCTCTCCTTCTACTCCTCTGATCACCATTTTTCTATTGTGACAAAGTTGTCCAAGTCACGCCATGCAATGTGTTGTGAAAAATCCAATCACTTATACAAGCTTTGTATGAGGAACATTGTGGTATCATATCTGTAAGAAATTTAAATCACTCAATCAAATTAAAATAAAAAATGTTATGTTTTAATAAAAATATAATCCTATAGTATATATGTAAATAAATACTAGCATTTCTCTCGTATATATATATATATTAATGTAGTATATGCACATAAAAATTGTAGTATTATATGTACATATATACTGAATACAAATATACTCATTATATATGTACATAAAATACGGTAGTACTAGATGTATGTATATACTAACTTTATTCATACGTATATACCCCATTTGTTGCTGTTGCTGCAGCTCCTGTTGCTGCTACCACTACTGCCATTGTTGCCGCTGCCGCTGCCACTACCACTATCACTTCTGCTGTCGTTGCTAATGTTGCTGCCAATGCCCTTGCTACTACCATCGCTGTCGTCGCTGCCTCTACTGCCGATGATGCCATCGTTGCCCCTGTCACCACTGCAATGGTTGTCATCATTGGCTGCTGCAACGGCTAACACCGCTGGTTTCTACAGTGGCTGCCACTGCTAGACGTTGCAGTGGCTGCCACTGCTGGACGTTGCAGTGGCTACCGCCATTGGCCGCTACGGTGGCTGCCACTACCGCCACCACCACTTGTGCTGCCACTACTGCCACCGCCACTATGTGCTGCCACTGCATGCCGCAACTACTGCTGTTGCTGCCGCTACTACCGCAACCGCTGCTACTACCGCCGCCGCCACTATAATCACTGCCACCTCTACCATTGCTGCCACTGCTTTTGATGTTGCCGTGCTTCCGGTGTTCTACTACTTCCAGTTCTGCCACTACTGCTGCTACTGCCGCTGTTGCTGCTGCCTCTGCCTTCGCTCCCACCGATGTCATCACCGCTATTTCTATTCCACCACCACCACTACTACTACCACCACCACTACTACCACCACTACCACTGCAGCCACTGCTGCCGCTACTACCACCACTGCCGCTACTACCACCGCTGCTGCCATTGTAGTCATTACTACTGATGTCGCCGCTGCCACTATTACTGCTGCTGATAATAAGCTTTTACATACCTATAATAGGCTAAAACTCTAACCAAAAATTCAGAGACACACAAACATATTCACAGATATATAAAAACATTTATCATAGACATGAACAGACACAAATTAAAGTTAATTGTCATACAGCTTCAACAAAATTTTAATTAAATTATTTAATATTTTTATATTAAATTGAATAATAACAGAAACTATAAATGAAAATTATTAATTACACAAAAAAATTTATTTAATAACTTATTCTAATACAATATTTTAAATAACTAAAACAAAAAAATAACAAAATTATATTATATCTTATAAATAAATGAATCTACTGACTGTGCATAAAATATAATCTATCCATGCATTGACATTGCTTTCTCTCCCTCAGCTCCTCCGATTACCAACTTTCTACTGTGAAAAAACTATTTGCATCACGGTGCTTCATGTATGTCGAAAAAACCATCGCTTATACAAGTTTCATATGGGAAACAATGCGGTACCATATCTATAAAAAATTTAAACCATTCAATCAAATCAAAATAAATTAAAAAAAGCTATGTTTTGATAAATATATATTACTGCAGTAAATATGTACATATATACTAGCATTTCACTTGTACATATATTACTATAGTATACGTACATATAAACTGTAGTATTATGCGTACATATATATTGAGTACATATATACTCAGTATATATGTACACAAAATACTATAGTATTATATGTATGTATATACTAACTATATACGTACGTATATATAGCATTTATTGATGTTGCTGCTACTCCCGTTGTCACTACCACTGCTGCCACTAGTGCCACCGCTGCTACCGCTGCTTTGATTACTGTTTCCATGGCTGCCTATGCTGCCACTACTACCGCTACTACTTCTACTATCACCACTACTGCCGTTGCTACCACTGCCACTGCTGCCGGTACCATTGCTGTCGCTACTGCCTTTACTACCACTACTGCCACTACTAGGCACCACTTCTGTCGCTGCCATTGTGGCTACTGCCATCATCGCTGCCACCGCTGCCACGACCGATGGCGCCACAACCATCACCACCACTGTTGCCACCACTGCCACTACTTCTGCTGCTTAATATAGGCTTTTACATACCTATAATAGGCTAAAACTCTATCCAAAAAATTCAGAGACACACAAAGATATTCTCAGATATATAAAAACAATTATTATAGACATAAAAAAACACAAATTAAAGTTGATTTTCATACAGCTTCAACAAAAATCCAAAAGATGTCCAGCAATTATGTTTAGAGAGAAAGAGAGTGCAAAAATAAAATGTTTTTGGAATAATAAAGATAAAATAAGCTAGCCCTCCTTTTGATAAAACTAAAATCATTAAATGTGGGAACCATTCATTGGAAAGACCATGGCAATGTCTCAATACTTTGAATCAGAATTTTTTCATCTGTCTCACATAATGTGTCCTGCAAAGATTTATAATTAGGTTAATCTGAAAAGAGAACAAAACTAGAATAAAAAAATTGAAACCTACAAAAAAAATATCATAATTATTTGCTACACATAGACAAAAATAAATAACAATTTAGAAATAATTCTCATACGAAATCATCCTTATAATTTGTAGGGAATGCTAGCCTCTCCTCCGAGTTTTTGTAGCTGGATCTTGAAATACTATCTGTTGCACCAATGATGCTAACTGTGACTTCATATAGGACATCTGCTGTTGCATTATATTCATAATTTCTTTCATCTCATCGTTCATTTCTTTAATTTCTTGCTAATCTTCCATCAAATTAGTATACTTCTCAACCTTCTGTTCTTTAATTTCATATATTTCTTCCTTCATGAGAGATATCTGCTCATCCTTCTTTTTCATTTTAGTCTCCATAACTATAATACGTTCATTTGTGTTCATTGCTTGTTTTCGACTGCCTCATCCACCATTACTGAGACACGTGAATTAGAAGCACACCCCATATTTGTATACATATATTACATCTTTTGTCATACATGAGTTCATATTTGGGCCTGAGGCCCAAGGGCTAGGATTAGATAAGAGTACGACTCTTATTTGTATTATACCATATATGAGCTTGATCAACGGGCACTCTCATGCTATGTGTTTACATATTGTTGATCTTATATCTCTTGCCATTTAATTTCAAGTTAGTGCAACAAATTAGTATTATCCCATATATAAGTATATGTTAGGATTAGTAAATGTATTTTTAAATAGTTACATATAGATAAAGATATAATTATATATAGATATATCCATACAAGTAGTTATAAGTAAATTTAAATAAATGTGTACATAGTTATAAACAATTATATAGATTTACATATATGTATACATAATAAAAAATAAAGTTATACTTATTTATATAGAGTTTTTTATAGTTATAGAAATATTTATATATAGTTATACACATATAGTTAAACATTATGTTGTATGTTTTTATACATATAATTATAAATATAGCTACATGTGGTTATACATATAGTTACACGTATAGTTAAACTTATATTTATACATGCATGTATATATATTTTATCATATAATTTAATATATTTATACATATAGTTATGTATAGGTATGGATATACTAAAATACATTTTTTATACTAATATATAAAAATGTATATTAAATACATATTGTTAATTATATATTTAAATATAGTTATGTATAAAGTTTTTATATTTATAAATATCAATAAGATAGAATTATTTATAGTTATATTTTAGTATACATATAATATATATTGTTATAAAAAATTATACATCGTTAAATATTTAGTTATATATATATATATATATATATATATATTCATACTTGTAGTTATATTTAGTTATACATATATATATATACACCATGTTATAACCAAATATATAGATTTACATATATGAAAACATATATGTATAAATATTTAAAAAAATAGGTATATTTAATTATATAATGTTTTATTTAGTTTTACAAATATTTATATATAGTTATACACATATAATTAAACATAATGTTGTATGTTGTTATACATGTAATTATAATTATAGTTACATGTGGTTATACCTATAGTTACAGCTATAGTTAAACTTATATTTATACATGTAGGTATATTTATTTATTTATATAATTATATATATATATACATATAGTTATATATAGGTAAGATATAGTAAAATATATTTTTGAATGCAAATATATATAAATGTATATTAAATATAAGTTGTAAATTATATATTTAAATATAGTTATGTCTAAAGTCTTTATAGTAATACATATAATAAGATACAATTATTTATAGTTATATGTTATTAAACATATAGTATATATAGCTATAAATATTTTATATAGTTAAACATATAGTTATATATATATATATTCATACTAATAGTTATACATAATAATATTAAGTTATAAATAAATATATAGATTTACATATATGTATACATAGTTACAAATATAGTTATATTTTATTATATAGAGTGTTATATAGTTATACAATTATTTATATATAGTTATACAAATATTTATTAATAGATATACACATATAGTTAAATATAATGTTGTATGTTATTATACATGTAATTATAAATATAGTTACATGTGGTTATAAATATAGTTACACATATAGTTATATTTATACATGTAAGTATATTAATTTATTTATATAATTTTATATACCTATACATATACTTATGTATAGGTATAGATATAGTAAAATATATTTTTGAATACTAATATATACAATATATATTAAATATAAGTTGTAAATTATATATTTAAATATAGTTATGTATAAAGCTTTTATAGTTATACATATAGTCAAAGACAATTATTTGTATTTATGTGTTCATATACCTTTGGGATCCAATGGCAAAAAGATACAAAACAGAAAACAAACAAGTGCGGCTTACAACAGATCAGGACAAAGAAAATGCGGTCTTGTATTTCAGGCATGCAATATATAAATATAATTACAATTTGAATCCCCATAGAAATAGATGATGTCATCCACATAAAAGAACAAAACTCAACAAAAATAGGCAAAGATTAGATCCACATCCTTATATGTCAATAAAGTTTGCCTCATCCTGCTAAAATTATTTATGATTTTCTGGCAATCTAATAGGAAAGCCAATCAAGACCCTTGTAGAGGCCCTCCCTAGAGGTAGCACAGGTGCTTTAAATGTGCCAAAGGTATTCGAGAAGAGAGTGAAGTCCTAGCTTGTCAATAATTTCAGCTACATTCATCACATTGGGAAAATCTTGCTTATTGGCAAACACCAGCAAAACTACATCTCGAAACTTTTCCTTGTTTAGAATCCTATGCAACTCATCTCTAGCTTCAACTACTCGATCTCCGTCATTGCTGTCCACCAAAAATATGAGACCTTGGGTATTTTGTAAGTATTCTCTCTATAAAGGTTGAATCTTGTCTTGACCCCGAACATCCCACACAGTGAAATTGATATTTTTGTATTTAATAGTCTCTACATTGAAGACAATAGTAGGAATTGTGGTTACAATTTCACCAAGCTTCAACTTATACAGAATGGTTATCTTTCTGCCAGCATTAAGACCTAGTATCAAAATCCTCATCTCCTTGTTGGCAAACAGCCTGTTGGACAGCTTTGTGAACGTAAATCCCATTTCTTCCACTAAACCTAAAATCATTTGTCGTATGGCAGTAAAGAGATCTGATGAGAGAAAGAAAGAGAATCAATAGACCTCAAGAGATGGTCACCAGAGAGGGAGGTCAACCTTTATATGTTCTTATACCTATAGTATACATTATTAAAAAATGAGTTATATATAGGTAAACATATAATTATATATAGATATATTCATACAATTAGTTATAAGTAGTTATACATATAAATATACAAAGTTATAAATAAATATATAGATTTAATTATATGAATACATATATGTATACATAGATAGTGATATAATTATATTTAATTATATAGAGTGTTACATAGTTATACAATTATTTATATATAGTTATACACATATAGTTAAAAATATTTATGTAGTTAAAGATATAGTTATATATACCATTTTTATACTTATACTATAGTAAAATACAATTATATATAGTTATATATTATTATACATATGATATATTTTGTTAAAAATATAGTCATATAGAATTACTCATAAAATTATAAAATATTATATAGTTAAAAAAATAATTATATATAGTTATTAATATAGTTATAAAAATAGTTTACATAATTACAAATATAGTTAAATATAATTATGAAGAGTTTTATATTGTTATACAAATATTTATATATAGTTATCATATACTATGATAACAACACACTCTCAAATGCCTAATTGAATTACACCACTATAGAGAAATAACTTGTATAAATAATCTTTTCTTTTGGCAAGTTAATATCATATTTAGTGGGAACCAAAGTCAAAGTATATACTAAATATTTCATAATCAAATATCACATAGAAATGAAAGATATCAGGCCTAGATTGATTTGATAGATTTAACTATTATAATAGTTTGAACTAAAGATATTAGATAAGAAATGTACATATAATCAAAATTGAAAATAGCTTATCAATACTAGAAAAAGAAGATAGAAGAGTTGTTGAAGAAGATATTAGATAGATTTTTTTATTTGAACAAATTATAGTATTGAATGAAAATGTAATTCCATGGTAAGTTGTATTGAATGAAAATGTATCTCCATGGTAAGTAGTATTGAATGAACCTTATCATTACAAGTAGTACATTGATCAAAATTTGAACAAAATTACATGTAGTATTGCTCGTGCTCTCATGAATTTGTGGAGCATATTAATAATTATGTGCTTAAGTATCTTTCTTCTCAAAAATAATGTTGATATTTACATATATATGCAAATATATATGTGTGTGTGTCTATGTGTGTGCATATACACTGACCTACACACACACACACATTTATACATCCATATACATTATTATACATTATATATCACAATACATATTTTTGTACATTTGTATATATTCACACATGTATCTACATTTTCAAAGTAGTGTGTATATACTTGTATGCATGCATATACTACTGAACACTTACACAAACACACACATATACCTATATAAGTAATGTATTTTTAAAGGTACACATGAAACTATTATATATAAATATGTGTGTGTGTAAATGTATTTAAAATTTTATGATTTTGAAAATTTAATTAAAATAAAATATTATATATTGTAGACAATTTATAAAATATTGTAAATTCTTTATATTTAAAATAAATTTGTGTGTGTGTGTGTGTGTGTGAAGCATATTAATGTATAAAATGAAATTATTAATTAACTATATGAGCTTCTATTTTATTCAAATAGTTGTTTTTTTAATAATTATATTAAAATATCTATCATTATACTCATATAAATAAATAAAAATGACATATTTTTAAATTATGTTGTTTTTACAATTATGTTAAAAATTAAAATATTGGTCATAAATAGATAATATTGTATTTGTTTTTCTATATAATTTTTTTTAAAATATTAATGTCTATGATAAATTTCTACCTATTATTTATTGTTATTAATAAATTTTTAGAAATTTTAAAATTCAAACAATTATAATGTAGTGCATATAAATACATGTCTTTAATGTTTTATAAAAAATCAATTATTTCTTTACTTATGTTCAAACAAAATAGATTACCATATAAATACAAGACTTAATTTTTCTACGAGTTATTATTATTTTTATATTATTCAAAATATATAAATGACCATATAAATATATGAATTTATTTTTTTAAATAATTATTTTTAAATTTTTTTTTTAAAATTGAATACATGACAATGTTTTTTTTTGTAATTAATAGATACATTTTAAATATTGTTTATTTATAATAAATGAAAAATATTGCATATTATGAGGTGCAAATTTTATTTTGTAAATAAATTTTATTTTTAAAGTTGTATCTTTGTAAATTGAAACTACATCACATATATATTTTTGAAATTTTGTATAATATTTATTACACAACCATATTGTTATTTGTTTTGAAATTTACAACATGAATTTTAACAAATAAACATTTTAATAGAAATCTAGTAAAATGATATTAAGTGAAATAATAATACAAACCCTAAACATATTAAAGCATAATGATTTATACAAACATATAAAAATACATTTAAGGTTGAAAAAAATATATTTAAGTTCCTAAAATATATGAGAAAATGCTAAAGATTTATACAATATCAAAAATATATTTATATATGAATTAGATGAATGATATGAATGGATATTAAGTTTCTGAAGCATGTAGGTATACATGTTGTAGATGTAGTTATATTTAGTTTTTCATGTAATTATATATATTTAGACATATGGCTATGTATAGGTATTGATGTAGATAAATACATTTATATATAGTAATATGTTGATATACATATTGTTAAATACATTTATATATAGTTATATATAAATGTATAAATCTTTATACATTTAAGTTCCTCAAATCAATAAGTATATTTAA
>JAREIK010000095.1:62861-74370 GCA_029783825.1 Sapria himalayana
GAGTTTAATAAGTAATAAAGTTAACTCTATGAATTTGGATTATCATTTCAAAGATATTGATTATTTGGATTAATTATCAAAGTTTCTTCATTATCTAAGCTTACAATAAGTAAATAGTTTCTAGTGTTTACTTGAGTAAACACTAGAAACTATTTACTTATTGTAAGCTTAGATAATGAAGAAACTTTGATAATTAATCCAAATAATCAATATCTTTGAAATGATAATCAATATCAAATAATCAAGTCCATGGGTATACAATTTATGAGTTAATGGCTATAGCAGTGATAAAATATGTGACATCTACTCATCCATATTGATGGAACTTTTCAAACCCATCAAAGAGTAATCAGCATCAATTCATATATAAAATAATGTATGTCAGATGAGCTGGATATCTTATATAATTTAATCCAGTATGAATCATATTGATAGTCAATGCTAGGGTATTTATAAGGGAGCCTATGTGGCATTTAATTAAACATAGTAATTAAAGTATAGTCAAATATATACATGTATTTAAATTCATGTAAATTAGTATCAGTATACATAAAGCCTATTACATTTTTATTTGAACTAATTGAAAACTAGTCAATAAATGTTTACATATATTAATTTGACATTAACATATATTAATATGACTATACTTTAAATTTACAGATATTAAATACACTCTATACATAAAGCGGTGTATAAAATATAATTTATAGATATTAATTTAATTATACATATTGGGTAGGCATGACATTATGGAATAATAGATATTTTCATACTGCAAATTTATTAGATGTGTATTTCATAATGATGACTTACAAATTTCTAATATACATTATTAAAATCCTATCATAAAGTCAAAATAACTTTATTTGTGTAAAATATGTATATATGTTATATGTATAATACTAATTATATTTTAAATACACATTTATATTGAATGTATCATATATAAAATTATTATAGATATATATAGATAGATAGATATATATATATATATATATATATATATATATATATATATATATTAAATATATGTTGTTCAATTTATATATAGTTATGTTTATGTATACTATTTTTATTGTTATAGATATAATAAAATATACTTATATATTTATGTGTTATATACACACTGCCAAACAAAAAACACCCATTTTTTGATTAAATTAAGAAAAACCGAATACGATCGAGTGGAAAAAAAATAGTAAATAAAGTCGGCATACCTACTGTGCACCATCAACGTCCACATAATGATAACGCATTGTATCACAGGTGCAATAGGTATGTATAGGATTAAGTTTATATAAGCAATCCAAGCATACAATGGTGATTAAAGAAGAATTTCAGAAAAAACTTAACAGAATTAATATGCAAACTCTTGCATTAAGATAATCGATGAAAAATTAACATAGAAAACGCACCTCAAATCAATAACAAATTATCGCTTAATTCTAATATGTTTAGATGTGTCAGTGTCAATAGAAAGTTGGAGGACTCTAGAGGACCTTAATCTTCGAAAATGTCGAGAGAAAGATGGAGGACTTGAGTCTCAACAAAGTAAACATTAAATAACAAATAATATATATTTCCAAAATATTTATATTTTTAATTATAAAAAGTTATAGAATACTCTTAATGTTAAAAAATATATAAAAATTTATTTTTTATGGTTTTATATTTTTAAGTATTCATCATATTAATTTTTATGAAGATAGTAAGTAATTTTTTTAAGGTATAAAATTTCATATTATTTGATATCATTAAAAATTTTTTAAATTCAAAAAATTACTTAAAGTAATAAGATAATTAAAAAAAGTTATATTATTTATTAAAATAAGACTCAATGTTAAAAGCTAATAGAAAAAATATTACTCGATTGTTTAATTCTTATAAATTTTAGTAGGGGCAAACATCTATGTATTTATTTTTAAATATTAATTTATTTTCTTTTAACTTTAATGAAAAAATTTAGATTTTTATTATATTTCAAAATGTTCAAATTTTGAATTAATTATTTTTTTAAAAGTTTCATATAATCATAAAAATTTTTTTATACTAATAATAATATTAATATTTACTAGTTTATTCATCAATTCAGATATTTTTGAAAATATTTTATATTTTATCATACAATAAATTAATTTACATTTATATTAGTAGAAATTTTAATGTATGGTAATTTAATTTTTAAAATATTGAAATAAATTATTATACTTATTGAATTAATTATTTAATGTTACTCTAATACAAATTTTTAAGTCTCTTAATTAAAAATTTTAGAAAATTTTTTTTTTGTATACTTTTTTAAAAAATTAATACATCATAAAATTAGTTATTTTAGTCCTTATTAATATAATTTTTTTATATTTTTATATTATTAAAATTATTTATTTATAATATCATCTTTTATGATTTTACGAGGAAATTGTAATGTTTAAGCATCGCTCATCTGTAGACCATTAACATACATTTAATAAACAAAATTAAATAAAATATTAAAACTAATAAAAAATTAAAAAAAATTAAATAATTAAATATTGGCTAGAAAAATTCTATCACAATGTTTGGGATTTAATTAGTTAGGGAAGGTCAGTCACTGAATCCATCACTATATTCCAGATTTAATTAGCTAGAGAAGTTCCCTCACTAAATCTGTCGATATATTCTAGTTTTTATTAGTTAGGAAAGTTCATCACTAAAATCTGTAACTATATTCAAGAAGTAATTGGCTAGGAAATCTCCGTCGCTAAAATCCGTCGCTATATTAATTATGTAATTAGTAAGGAAAATTCCTTCACTAAATCCATAGATATATTTTCGGGATGTAATTAGCTAGAGAAATTCCATCTCTAAAATCCATCTCTATGTTTAGTATGTAATTATCTAGGGAATTCCATAGCTAAAATTTGTCGCTATGTTATGGATATAATTAGCTAAAAAAATTCCGTCACTAAATCTGTCGTTAATTTCTAGATTTTATTAGCTAGGGAAATTCCATCGTTAAATCCATCGTTAAATTCTGGATTTTAGTAGCTAGGAAAATTTCGTCCCTAAATCCATCACTTAATTCTAGATTTTATTAGCTAGGAAAATTTCGTCGCTAAATCCGTTGGTAAATTCTGGATTTTAGTAGCTATGAAAATTTTGTCACTAAATCTGTTGCTAAATTCACCACTTTTCTTGAGCGGAATTTATAAAAATATTCTATCACTAATCAGTTGCTAAATTCCCCGCTTTTCTTGAGCAGAATTTACGAAAATATTTCATCACTAAACCATAGCTAATCTGTTGCTAAATTCCCCTCTTTTTTCTGATGTGGAATTTACAAAATTATTCCGTCACTAATCCGGTGCAAAAAAATTTTTATTTTAATGAAAAAATATAAATCCCTTACTTTTCACTAGTTAATCCCTCATAATTTAGCTAGTGATTAATCCGTAGATAAATCAACATTTTCTTGTAGTGATAGATAGATTGATAGATAGATAAATAAACAGATAGACAGACAGATAGATAGATAGACATAGAGGCAAAATGACTGATTGATTAATATATAGATAGATAAATTGATAGACAATTAGACAGAAAGAAAGAAAGATAGACAAATAGATAGTCAGCTAGATAAATAGATAGATTTATAGATAGATAGATAAATAGACAGATAGATAAATAGTTTGATAAATAGATTTATAGATAGATTGATAGATAGTTTGATAGATTGATAGATAGATAAGTGGACAGACAAAAAAATAGATAGACAGATAGGCAAATAAATAGAAAAATAGATAGACAAATAGTTAGAAAGATAGATCGGCCGACAGATAGATAGATAGATAGATAGATAGACTAGATATACAGATAGATAGACAGTTAGATCAACAGACTGATAGATAGATAGAAAGATAGATAGACAAATATCTAGATAGAAATATAGATAGATTATTAGATTGAATGATAGACACATTTATAGAAATATAGATAGATAGAAAGATAGAAAGGTTGATAGATAGATATATAAATAGATAGATAGATACATAGATAGAAAGATTAATAAAGAGATAGAAAAATAGATAGACAGATAAACATATATATAGATAAATATATTGACAGATAGACATAAAGATAGAAAGATAGATAGAAAGATAGAAAGATAGAAAGATAAATAGATAGATAGTTTAATAGATTGATAGGCAGATTAATAGACAGACAGATTGATAGATAGATAAAATGATTAATTAGTTGATAGATTGCTTGACAGATAGATAGATAGATAGATATATATATATATAGAAAGATATATATATATATATTGACTAATAGACATATAGATAGAATAACAGTCAGATAGTTAGACAGATAGACGGTTAGAAATATCCATTGATATTTACTCATATCGGCATTTAGACAAATTGAAGATTGAATAAAAAATTGATATATAGATAGAGAGACTTGAAGATAGATATAAATAGATAGACAAAAAGATAGATAGATTGACAGACATATATAAAGATAGATAGTTAAAAAGACTGGTAGATAAATAGATTAGCAAATAGATAGTTAGATATATAGATATATAAATAAAAAGTTATATAATAGACAGATACACATATAGATAGATAGACATATAGAAATATTGATATATATACATATAGATAGATATACAGATAGACATATTGATAGATTGATAGATATATAGATATACAATTAGATAGATAGGTAGATTGATTGATAGAATGATAGTCAATTAGACAGATAGATAGATAAACAAATATGTAGATAAATAAATAGATAGATAGAAATATAAACAAATAAACATATATACAGATAGATTTTTAGTATAATAAATAGTGAGATAGATAGATAGATAACCTTATAGACTAATAGACTGGTAGACACATAGACTATAAATAGATAGAGATACAGATAGAAAGATATATAGCCCCATATACAGAGATTTAGAGAAAGAGTGTTAGATATTAAGTAAAATAGAAAGATATACTAATATATAGTTAGACAAATAGACAATAAATAAACAGACAGATAGACAGATCGATAGATAGACAAATAGTCATATAAACAAATGGACAAATATAACAATAGATAGTTAAAAAGATAGGCAAATATACTGATAGACAAATAGACAGATAGACAAATAGATAGATAGTAATATAGTATGATAGACATGTGTATATATATATATATATATATCAAAAGATAAATAGACAGATAGATAGATATATAGATAGATAGAAAGATAGAGATATATAGAGTTAGACAAAAAGATATATAGATAGATAACTCGATAGATAGATAGATTGACATATAAACTGATAGATTGATAAACAAATAGATAGATAGACATATAGGTATATATGAAGATATGCAATAGATAGATAGTCTAATAATTAGATATAGAGATTGTCAGATAGATATTTAGAGAGATAGATTAACAAGTAGATAGATAAGCAAAATGAAAGACAGATAGACATATAGATAAATAGACAAATTGCCAGATAGATAGATAGGCATGCAAATAGATAGATAGACAGATAGATAAATAAAAAATAGATAGACAGATAGATAGATATAAATGTAAACATAGATAGATAGACAAATATATATATAGGAAAATAGTTAGATTGGTAGATAGTCAGATGGATAGTTAGATAGACAAATATACAGATCGATAGATTGTTAGATAGTTAGATAAATAGGTAGATATATAAACCATTAAATAGATATATATATATATATATATATATATATATATATATATAGATAGATTGATATAAATATAGATATAAAGATAGATAGATAGGTAGATACTTAGAAAGACAAATATACAGATAGACAAATAGATAGATAGTAATATAGTATGATAGACATATATATATATATATATATTTATATTTATATCGAAATATAGATAGACAGATAGATAAATATATAGATAGATAGAGATATAATGAGTTAGACAAAAAGATATATAGATAGATAACTCGATAGATAGATAGATTGACATATAAACTGATAGATTGATAAACAAATAGATAGATAGACATATAGGTATATATGAAGATATGTAATAGTTAGATAGTCTAATAATTAGATATAGAGATTGTCAGATAGATATTTAGAGAGATAGATTAACAAGTAGATAGATAAGCAAAATGAAAGACAGATAGACATATAGATAAATAAACAAATTGCCAGATAGATAGATAGGCATGCAAATAGATAGATAGACAGATAGATAAATAAAAAATAGATAGACAGATAGATAGATATAAATGTAAACATAGATAGATAGACAAATATATAGATAGGAAAATAGTTAGATTGGTAGATAGTCAGATAGATAGTTAGATAGACAAATATACATATCGATAGATTGTTAGATAGTTAGATTAATAGGTAGATATATAAACCATTAAATAAATATATAGATAGATAAATAGCTAGATAGATAGACATATAAACATGTAGATAGATGGACAAATATACAAATAGATAGATATACAAATAGACCAATAGAAAGATAGACAAATAGCAAATAGATAGATAAACATATAGCAACATCGATAGATATAAAGAAAGATAGATTGACAGAAAGATAAATAGATCGAGAGATAGAGAAATAGACATATTGACAGATAGACAAATAGATAAAATGATATACATGTAGAAATGTAGAATGGTAGTTTGATATAAAGATAGACATATAGTCAATAGATAGATAATCAGATAAATAAAAAGTTAGATACATAGATAGTTAGATAAAAAGATAACAAAATAAGTAATAAGATAGTTAGACAGATAGATTGATTGATATAAAGATAGATATAATGATAGATAGATTGATATAAAGATAGATAGATAGGTAGATACTTAGAAAGACAAATATACAGATAGACTGATATACATATAGGTTGATAGATAGATAGTTAGATAGACAAATAAGCAAATAAGCAAATATATAGATATACGGACAGACAGACAGACAGATAGATAGATAAATAGATATATAGATAAATAAATATATAGATAGATAGACTTAGAGATAAATAGTAAAATACTTATATAGTTAGACAATTTGAGATAGACAAATGTAGATATAGACATATAGGTTTTTAGGCGAATAGGTAGAAAGATAGATAGAAAAATAGATATATAGAAAGATTGTTATAAAGGAAAATAGTTAGATAGATAGAAAGATAGGTAGTGAGATAGATAGATAAACAAATAGACATTTAGATATACTGACAGATAGATAGATAGACATAATGACAAATAGATAGATATACTAATGATAAATATATTTATAAACAAAGTTAAATAGTTAGAGAAATAGAAAGATAGAAGATAAATAGATATGCAGATACATAGATTTATTGATTGACAATTTAATAGATACATATATAGATAGATAGATATTAAAATAGAAATATAGAAAGATAGAAAGAAATATTGATTGATTAATAGTAAAATAGATAGAAGGATAGATATATATATTGATAGAAAGACGTATAAACTTATATACAGATAGATAGACAGATATACAGGCAGATAGATAGAAAGATAGATAGATAAAAAGATAGACAGATAGAAAGAAAGAAAGATAGATTTATAGTGTAAAAGACATATAGAAAAATTGACATATAAACAAATAGACAGATAGACAGATAGAAAAATAGGCACATAAAAAGATAGACTGATTGAATGTTAGATAGATTGATGACTAATAGACTAATAGAGAGAAACATATTTAGAAAGTTTAACAGGTAGACAGATAAATAGTTAGACAAATAGACAATATATAAATAGGTAGATAAATAGATACTTAGATTTATAGATTGACAGATTTACAGAAACACAGATAAACATATAAACATATAGACATATAGACATATAGATAGATAAGAAGAAAGATAGATAAAAAGATAGATATAAAATAAATATAAATAGATAGACAGATAGATTAATAAATACACAAATAGTTAGATACACATAGAGATTGATTGATAAAATGACATATAGAAAGATAGAGTGATATTTTGATAGATAGATAGATAGAATAATAAATATATATATATATATATATATTTACAGATATATAGATAATTAGATAGACAGAAAGACATATAAATAGATCAATAGATAGAAAGATAGTTAGAAAGATAGATAGACAAATAGATAGATTTTATAGGTAGAGAATTAGATTGATAAATATATAGATAGATAAATAACCATATAAACACACACACACACACACACATATAGATGGACAAATAGATAGATAAATAAAAAGATAGATAGACAAATAGATAGATAAATAAAAAAATAGATAGACAAATAGATAGATAAATAGGTATACAGATAGATAGATAAAAAGATAGACATATAGATAGATATATAAATACTCATAAAGAAGATAGACAACTAAACAAATAGGATGATAGAGATAAATAGAGATAGAAATATACATATAGATAGATAGATAGATAGACAAACAGATTGATTGATTGATTAATAGATAAACTTGATAAATAGATAGATAGATAAATATATAGATTTATATACATTTAGATAGATAGACAAATTTTCAAATAGGTAGATAGATAGATAGACATACAGACAGATAGAGAGATAAAAATACATATAAATAAATAGTCATATGGTGAGATACACAGAAAGATATATAAATAAATAAATAGTTAGATAAATATATAGATAGATAGATAAATTGATTGATAGATAGTTAGATAAATACATATATAGGCATTTATGCTAAAAGATTATTAAATAGAAAGGCATTTAGATAAGTTAGACTAGAAATATAGATATAAGATAAATAGTTAGATAGTTAGATAGATAGATATATTCACATATTGATAGACAAATAGATAGATAGACAAAAAGAAAGATAGGTAGATATACAGATAGACAAATATTTAAATAGATAAATAGATAGATAGACAAATAGATGCAAAGTTAGATAGACAGACAGATAGATATATATATTGATTATCAGATAGATAGATATTCAAATAGATATATAGATACTTAGACAAACATTTATTAGACCAATAGAAACACACACACACACACACACACACACACACACATATATATATATATATAGTTAGACATACACATAGATAGATAGATAGGTAGATACATAGATATATAGATAAATAGATAGATAGACAAATAGACTGATAGACAAATAGACATATAAATAGATTGAAAGATAGTTTAGATAGATAGACAAATAGATAGATAGAGAGATAAAAAAATAGACAGACAAATAGAGATATATATAGAAAGATAGACAGATAGATATATAGATAGAAAGAAAGATATGTAGATATATAGATCAATAGATAGTCAAATAGATAGATAGATAGATAGACACATAGATGCAAAGACAAATAGATAGATAGATTATTAGATTCATTGACAAATAGATAGCTATATTGATTATGAGATAGATAGATATATAGATAGACATATAGATAGATAGAAAAATATATATATATAGATAAATAGATATATAGACAGATAAACAGATAGACATAAATTAGATAGATTGATATATAGATATATAGATATATAGATAGATAGATAGATAGATAGATAGATAGACAGATAGATAGACAAATAGATAGACAGATAGATTGATAGATAGACAGACAAATTAATAGAAAGATACATAGATAGATAGACATATAAAAATATAGTTAGATAGATAGATAAACATATAAACATATACAAAGATAGAAAGATAGATAGACTAAAAGGAAGATAGGTAGATATATAGATAGACAAATAGTCAAATTGATAGATAGAAATACAAATAAATGCATAGACAGATAAATGGATAGATAGATTAATAGTTAGATAGACTAATAGATAGATATATTGATTACCAGATAGATAGATATACATATAGACTTATAGATAGTTAGAGAAATAGATATATAAACAAATAAACATATAGATAAAAAAACAAAAAGACATACATACAGATATATATATATATATATATATAGATAGATTGATAGACATGTAGATAGACAGATCGATATACAAATAGATATATAGATAGATAAATATATTGATTTACAAATTATTATATAGACACTTAGATAGATAGATAGACATATATAAATATAGTTAGATAGATTGAGAGACATATAAACATATAGAAAGATACAACCATAGATAGATTGATAGATTAATATTTAAATAGATAAATAGATAGACAGATAGACAAATAGATAATATATAAAAAAATAGATAGACATATAGACAAATAGATAAAAATGCAAATATATAGATAGATAGAAAGATTGATAGATACACACATAGATATAATGATAAATAGATAAAGTTAGATATAAAGATTGATAGATAAACATTTTGACATATAGACATATAGATAGTTAAAGAGATGCATTTAGTCAAATAGATAAATAAACAAATAGATAGATAAAAATAGTTAGATAATAAGATAAAGATAAAAATAGATAGGTAGATAGATAGATAGATATGCAAATAGACAAATAGAAAAATAGATAGATTGATTGATGACTGATAAACTAATCGATAGAAACATAAAAAATAGTTAGACATATATGTAGATATAAAGTTGGATAGTTAATAGATAGATAAATAGACAGATATACAAATACATAGATTTACATATTGATAGATTAAAAGAAATAAAGATAGATAGATAGAAATATAGATTGATAGAAAGATTAACACAAATACAAATAGATAGATAGATAGATACAAAATAAATAAATAGATATATAAATATAGAAATATAAAAATACACAGTTAGATAGATAGATAAATAGACATATAGACAAAAAGATAGATTGATAGATATATAGATTGACATAGTGATAGATAGACATATTCATATATAGATAGATAGATTGATAAATTATTAGACACATGGATCGGCAGATAAATAGATAGATAGATAGATATATATATATATATATATATATATATATATTATATATATATATATAAGATAGACATGTTGATAAATACATAGATATATAGATAGATAAATAGACAGATTAATTGAAAGCCTAATAGATAGAAAGCCAATTAGATAGTTAGAAAGATAGTCAAATAGAAGGATAAATAGTGACACAAATAGATAGATTGACATATAGACATTTAGAAAAATAGATAGATAGAAAGATGGATAGTTAATGAGATAGACATATTGATAGATAGATAGATAGATATACATATTGATGGATACACAGACAGATAAATAGATAAAGAGATAAACAAATAAATAGATAAAAAAAATAGGTAGACAGAGAGAGAGATAAATAGATAGATAGACACTTAAATAGATAGCAAGATAGATAGATAGCAAGATTGATAGATATGCAGATAAAAAGATAACACACACACACACACACAGATAGATAGATAGATAGATAGATAGATATATATATATATATATATAAGGATAGAAAGATTG
>JAREIK010000095.1:80711-125545 GCA_029783825.1 Sapria himalayana
GTGTCTATCTATTATCTATCAAATATCTTTATATCTATATTTGACTATATATTATCTATCTATCTATATATATTTATCTATCTGTGTTGTCTATTTATCTACGTATCTATCTATCTATCTATCTGCCTATTTGTTTATCTATCTATCTATTGTCTATGTCTATATATTTGTCTGTCTATCTACATGTATGTCTTTCTATCTATCTATTTATTTATTATCTCTATCTATATCTATCTATTTATCTTTCAATCTCTTCTCTCTCTCTATTTATCTATCTATATATCTATTTGTCTATCTGTCTATCTATATATCTAACTACTATCTATCTATCAATCTATCATATATAATATATCTATATATAATATATAATATTATATATTTATTATTTATCTATATATCTATTTATATACTTATCTATCTATCTGACTATAAGAAAAAGCCCAGGTGGCTAAAGAATAATCTCTATCTCTATAGGATTTTTCATCTAAAATAGAATAACATCAGAATAATGATGAAAATTATCCCAAGCTAAAGTGCTCGTCATAAAATATTAATGAGAAAAAATAATTTTCTACAAATTTTTTAATGATGGAAATTCCCTAGCTAATTATTTTTTTTCTTGCTAATTTTTATCGTAATTAAGAATAGTAATTAATATTATTGACTCAATATATATAGATAATTCCCTACCTAAATTAGCGATTAAAAATTCTCTAGTTATTTTCATTCCCAAGCTATTTTCACAATTTATTTTACAAAAAATTTATTACATCTTTTTATATTTTTATATTAAATTGAATAAAAACATATACTATAAATATTTTTTATAGTTAACAAAAAGAAAAAGTAGTCAGAAATTATTCTGATACAATTATTACATAATTAAAAAAAACATAACATAGGTATATAATTATTTAAAACAAAATTATCATCCTCATCATTAGCTGAAGCATTTGTGCTAGGCTCTCCTGCATGGTTTTCTGCTGGAACAATGTGTCCTATATCTTCGTAAAGGCTGCTAACTCTGATTCCATATAGCACTTCTACTATTGTTTTGTATTTGATACTGCTCAGAAAAATTATTTTAAACTTCCTCGACAACATTATTATCAACACTAAAATCATGAATTAAAGCCACACTCTAAACACAAAATAAAAGAAAACAAATGTGATGGAAAGTATTACTTAATTTCTAGATGCACTGTATGACCAGATTCATCAACTAAAGCATCTACCACAAGTTTATTTCCCAATTTCAAGCACTTTACTAATACCTTTTCATTATTTTCAAGGGCGCTGCATATATGAAATAGTTATGAAAAAATAAACAAGAGAGAAAACTAATAAAAGAAACAAAACCAAAAAACTATTTAAATAATATAGTGTAGCCAGAAGAAGTTATTAAAAAAAAAAAAAATGAGAACCAGTATTCAATGAGAAATCGAATCATGCTATTTTTCCCGGAGAGGGTTCCCAGGTCCGAGTCCAACACCACTTCTTCCTTTAGTATTAAGGATCAAGACACTCGCTGGAGCCTCCAAGCATGCGACTACGACCCCATCAACTAACTCATTTTATTATTCAGAGACACCACACTTGTGTGTCCCATGTTTTCATAATGAAGATAATATTTCTTCACCATATCAAACAACTCAAACCTAGCAAAACAAGATGATTTCATCAATTGAATAGATACATAAAATGATACACATACAGATTAGCACGTGTTTTTTTAAAACAAGAATACTAGCACATGAAATAATAGACACCCATTGTAAGGTGAACTACAACAGAAAGCAACAAAATCAATGAGAATCAGCTGAGCAAATAAAGTGGAGCAAAATGGAAGAAAAAGAAGGGAGCTTTGCCTATCCATCATGCACCCTTGTTATTGTAGTTGAGCAACCAGCACCATCATTAAATGACCACCTTAATAAACAAGCAAACACCAGCACAAGCACCAGCAACTAGGAGGTGGGCTGCACCAATTTGTGTTGGCCTCACAATAAAGAAAAGTTATTTGGTATTCTTCTGGTCTCATATGGCTCTCCTCTTCTTGGTGTAGGCTCAACTACATCAATTTTAAGGCTCAAACTTCATAATTTAAGGCTCAAATACATCACACAACCACAAAAACTATCAGTTTCACAGCATAAAACATTTAAAAAACAAAAACAAAATCAAAACAACATAAAATCAAAAACAAAATCAAAATCAAAAACTTTTGATAATGCACCCAATTGTAGCCATCCATTACAAGCTGGTGAGCTTCGAGCAATAAGCGATAGATTGTTTGTTTGGTTAAACTAGTCAAAGATGTTCTATAGAAGAAGGATGGTGAGAGTTGAGGTGAAGGAAAAGCACAAGTGGGTCTAATTTCTATCTCAACCAAGGAAGTCAAGAGAAAATAATCAAACAGATCGGTGAAAAACTTCCAGACGTTAGCATTGCCATACTTCTGTAGGCACTCATCATAAAATCCATAAAATTTAGTTATCTGCTGACTTTCGTGATTTCCCCTTAGGATTGTGATCCACTATGGATAGTGCACTTTAAGAGCCGCTAGGAGTGAGACTGTCTCTACTGAATAATATCCAAGATCAACATAATCTTACATCCAACTCAATTTGAGATGACACAATTTTTTTAATGAAAGAAAAGAATCATTGGTTAGGTTAGTCGGCCAACACAGAACAAAACCAGAATCAAGAACAATAATGCCACCAAATAAATCTTTTCTTGTTTAGCGACACATTGGCAGAAATCATGTGCTAGCAAGTTGCTAACTATTCCTTTTTAATTAAGTGAGGAGATAAGAGCTTTGAGACTGCATATCTACTGAAAGACTTGCATTAATGTAGATCTTTCAACTTATCATCACATATTATTCTCTGCCTATCTCATTAATCATTTAAAAAACAAGAATATTAAATGATTAATTGAAATTAAAGAATAACACAATGGATTCTCATTGGGGGGAGGTGAAGATGATGGATGTCGGCATACATGTAGATTATATCCTTTTATATAGTCTCACATCTTCATTACAACATTAGAATGAGAAAATGCATCTTTACTTCTACCAAAAAATTTTATGAGAGAGTATGAAAGAGGAACAGGTAGCCAAAAATCCAAAAATTTTTTGCTTCTCTTGTTTTTCTCTGTGCTTTGATTTATCATCTGAAGATATGAAGCAATAATATTTATTTAGACACATTACAAATTTATTTCACCATGACATATTTAACCATGAAAAACTTTTACCTGTCTCATCATCTTCTTCTATTTTCTTTGATTCTTTGTTTATTAATAAACAAAAACCAAAACAATTCAAAAATAATTCTTATACAAAAGTTTCATGGTTGAAATAAAAACATAACATAGTTTCATCATCATTTAAAATAAAATTATCCTCATAATTAGCTGGCGCATTAGTGCTAGCCTCTCCTGCATGGTTTCACTATTGGAACTCGAAATGCTATCTTTTGCATCAAGGCTGTAACTATGACACCATATAGGGCATATTTTGTTGCTTAACAATCTTATTTTCTTTCATCTCATCATTCACTTCTTTCATTTCTTGTATTTCTTTTTTAAATGAGAAATCTGCTTATTTTCTCTTCTTTAATTTCCCGCATGTTTTCCTTCAATTGAGTAATCTGCTCAACCTTCTCTTTCATTTCTATCTCCATAACTTCAAAATATTCATTTGTTTTCATTACTTGCTATTCAACCACCTCATCCACGACTACTATGATAGAGGAATTAGAAGCATGACTACTACAACAAAATGTCACTCCCTTCAAGTTGATCCCATATACTTGCTGCTTCTTCTGACCTCTTATGGTCTCCAAATAGATATGATCATAGTCTAGAGGTTGAAGATCCATAGAACTTTCAATTCATTGAGAAGCAGCTATCACACGTTCCTCGATGAGTTTTTGTGATAAAATAGAAAAAAGATATTATTCTAGATATACATAAAATAAATCTAATATTTTCATTCCACAACCTTCAAAATTTACTATAGTATTCTAAAGGTTCATTAATATAATAGATTCTTACAGTAATCATCTAAGACTTGTTGTCAACAATTTTCCCATTCGCTTTCTTCACATGCATCTTTTTGAAAATCTCATAAAAATTGGAATCTTGACCCAATTCTCCAGCCTAAAGTATGTATTTATTAAGTAAAAAATTAACAAATGTTAGAAACTGTTAGCTAGAATAATTAAACCATGCATAGATTTGATTTATTTGGACTATTCGGCCAACTATTAAATATATAAATGTTTTAAACTTATAAATTGTACCAAATCTCGAGCACACTTAATGCTCGATTTTAACCCATCTATGTGGTGAGACATTCTTGTACCTATTCCAGCTCATTAGTCCATCAGTTTTTGATAGCTATCTTGGATTTTCTTTTCACATCTAGCTCATGCCAATACTTAAGCCACTCAAGTCACTCATCCTTAGGTATAAAATTAGGCCTATCTTTTAGAATCTTTACTTTTTGAATAAAATCTGAGTACCATTCAGTAGTTTTGCTCTCCCACAATGACTTTATTTGTCCATTAAATTTGGGTACCATGTTCACTGATTCGATATCTAAATATAGAAAACTCAAAAAATAACTATATTAATAAAAAGGACATAATTATTTAATACTTAAATAATAACCAACATAATAGTTAACTAATTAGATAATTAATTTTCAATATTTTGTTTATTTCTTTTTACCTGAAAGTGATGAAAGTTAGTCTCTTTTGTTGATTAAGAAACTTTCTTTCATGAGAATGCTTTAGAATCAACCATTTTCTTGAAAGACTTTATAATTATAGCCGAATACTTGTGTAAATGGAATGAAACTATAAAAATATTAAAATAACATTGAAAACAAGCAAATCATAACTATATATAAAACAAAACCACTAACAAGAACAACATAATTTTAATTTAAGTAATATTTACATATTTCTTATATCTCCCATCCTCAATCTCTATCACTAACTTAGCACTGCATGCAGAGGAATGCATAGTATTTTATGATGTCGATGGTGTTGTAAATGGGAGAACTATTAGTGTAAATGTGGTGTAGAAGATGGTGATGGATCAAAAGTGTGTGCAAGAGGGAAAATGGGTGGTGGCCTTATATCTGATAAAGGTGATGGTAAATGTGTTAATGATGGTGATGGTGATGGTGGTGGTGATGTTGAAGTTTGGATATAGTGAGTATGATATGGTACTGACTGTACAACATAGAACAAATAATAGAGATATACTGTAATAAACATCAGTAATGGATTTCAACAAAATATAGAAAGTCTTTGAATCTATAATACTCTAATACAATTATAACAATTTAATTATTGACATCACTATCATTCTCTAATGGATCTTCTGACATTTCATCTGATTCTGATGTAAGTTCCAACTCATCTTCAGATAGAAAAAGAACATCTTCAATTTCTATTTGGTCACCATTTCAGTCACATTAGTTTTCTAGATCTTCATCTACATGCGCGTGCTCAATATTATTTAAGTCATCTTCTGGAAATGCTAGTTCAACAGCTATGTTTGCACTTCTTTTTTGAGATGTTGGTACTTCAAAATTTGACCAAGCTTTAATTTTGCAAATAGCCTAACAGTCACTCTTATCATGAGGTAAACTCGGATATGTACAATAATATACTTGAGTGGCTGAACTGCCATAATAAATGGCTCATATCGATTAAATATATGTTTATTGTTAACATCCACTAGCTTATAATCCAAATGAATCTTTGTACCCCCATTTTGTGTATGATCAAACCACTCACATCTTAAAAAATACAATCTTGTTATTTTCGAGTATAGGATACTCCAACTCAATAACTTCTGTGAGTTAACCATTATAATCAATCACATCTACACTATAACTTGAGCCTTTAATGCATACACTACAATTCATAGTTACTTTATAAGAATTGTGTCCTATTGTGTGAAATTTAAATTTATTGATAAAATACCCATGATAGGTTGCCACATATCTAAACGGGCTTTTACTTAGATGCATTATTAATATGTTGGAATCTCCATTTGAAGGATCATTTGTCTGTTGCATAAATTCAACAAATTATATTAAATACTAAAAGATACTAAAAAATCAAATAATTCATAAAATTAAATCTTAAGAATTTTCACATAGTTCTTGAACAAATTTGCAAATTCTATTTCTAGCATAGAATTGACCTCATGGCTAGAAATGGTTGGTTGCCTATGTTTTAACTACTCAACATAAACACTGCACAAATATAAATGGAGGGAGAACCATGGATATCAAATTTTAATTAAAAATATTTAGGACAAAATTAAACTATGATTAAACCTTCAACCATTTTGGGTATACATACTCAATAAATGGTGCACCCTCCTCACAAATAAGTAAAACATAGCTCTAAGTTGTGTTGTACTCTTCATCTATCATACATTTTTTTGCTCTTCCAATTGCTCTTCTATGGTGCTTGAAAATAGATAGATTGTCCACAGATTCATCTTCTACCAGCACACAACCTTCATCATTTCCGAGGCACATTTCTATTCTTTGTATTGACATGATCCTCAAAATAATAAGAACAAAAAGATGATGCTTCTTCTACTAAATATGCATTGCAAATTGAACCTTCAACTTTTGTCTTGTTTCTATTATTCAATTTCAACATACGAAGATACATACAACCATTATGTTAGGTTTCAATTTAATCAAACAACAATATTAATTTATGCTTGAAATAATAAAACATAGCTACTTATATTTATTTACCTCTCAAAAGGATACTCCCATTTGTATTTCACTAGGCCGACTATCCTTGCTTAATATGCCAAATGGACTGATAAATACTCTATTGAGTCATAAAAGTTGGGTGAGAATATCCATTCAAGATTACAAAGAATGAGAGGTAAGTCATTCTCCAGTCTCACCATGTCAGTTATTTTGATTGTGGTTGCAGTTAGATGTTTGAAGAAGTGCGGTAAAGACATTCCAACCACTTAGAGGAAGTATTTCACAAAAATCAATTGTTATTAATCATTGCATAAATACATGATAGACATGACTTTTTATTCCAAATAACTTAAAATTTTTCATATACACACATCTGCCCATATTTGACACATCCATCAAGGAATTTCAAATTTTTAACTCATTCACACAATGTCTGTCTTACCTTCTTATCAAGTGTGTAACAAGCTTTAGGGAATTTTTTGTAGCCTCATTTTATTTGAATTCAGGATGCCGACAGTAATCATTCAACTCTTATCTTGATTTTAAAGTGTCTTTTGTTTTTCTATCTACATTAAGGATAGTGTTGAAAACATTGTCAAATACATTTTGTTATATGTGTTACATCTAAGTTATGAAGAATTAAATTGGGCTTCCAATAGGGAAAGTCTCAAAAAACATTGCATTTCATCTAGCCAAATATTTTGCATATTGGTCCATTAGTTTTGATAGCATCCATCTCATGAACTGAACAACTGGTGCAACTATCATCACTATTTTGTTTTTTCAAAATGCAATTTTATTTTGTGGAATGGATGATTTGTAGGTAAACCCTTATGATGGTTATCAACCATGACTGTTTACCACTTGAATTTGAGAGTAAATGCATCAAAATTTTCCTTGCAATATGGGCATGCAAATCATAGTGCAATACTCCAACCAGAAAATATTGAATAAGCAGGAAAAGTACTAACCATCCACATAAGAGCTACCCACATTATGAAATTTTGCTTTTTTGAAATGTCATATGTATTCACTCCAATATCTCACAAATGATTTAACTCTGCGATAATAGGTTGTATGAAAACATCCATAATGTCTTATGGATTTTTTTGCCCTTGAACCAATTTTGACATAAACATATATTGCTACTTCATACACAACTATGTAGGCAAATTATAAGGTGTCACTATCATTGGTCATGTTGAATATTTGAAGGAGTAAGCTTCTCACTTCTCAATAAAGATCAAAGACCAAAATTTCTACTGTAATTAAACTCAATCTTTAAATATTAAAATAAATAGGATATAAAAAATTAATGGAATGAAGAGCCAATTCCAAGAAATCTTGGCTAATATATTAATAAAGAAATTAGACATGAACAAAAACATATTTGGCCTATAAAACATATCATACAAAGTATTCAACTAGAAAACATAGATGTGAAGCAAACTACAATTATAGATTTCTAGCTTTACAAATCTGGACTGATTAGAGATAGAAAAAATTACAGACATTAACATTAACATAATTTGTGTAAAATTGCAATCAAAAGATTGTTTGGTAAAGAAAACTTACATACACATCAATTAATACCTAATCAATAGGAAGGATGGGAACTTATTAATTTAGCAAAAATTATAGATATGTTCATCACGTATATATTTTTTTCAATTAAATATAAAAAAAAGCTAAATTTTAGCAAGAGCAGCCCGAGAAGGCTATTTTTTACAATGCCTAAATAGTTAATGAGTAAATCAACCAAATGGCCACATCACTTTTTTAAAAGCTTCTAAAATAGGTTAATTAATTTCATCAAACAATTACATGGCTATATTTGCAAATAACTTAAAAAATCTTTTAATATACTCATATTATAATTTTACACCAAGCCAAAAAGTTGCAAATATATAATGACAAAAAATAAAATGATACACATAAATACAAACAAAAAACTATACATACATACATATGTGTGTGTGTGTGTGTATCATATATCAAGAGTATAATCATCTGCACAAACAAATTTATTTACATATGCTAAATCTAAAATAGCTGAAAAGAAACAAAAATAAAAGGAAAACATACAAGAGTATCATATATAAAGAGTATTATATTATGCATTAATGATAATTTTTGATTTTTGTTTATCATTAATTTTTTATTGCTAATTGTTGAATTTATAAAAAAAATATACTACTAGAATAACATTAAATCTAAAATATCACACCAATATTAAAGATATTTTTTCATATGGAGATTTATGATCCAATAAACAATTTTAATTAATAAACTTTACTTTGATATATTGATTCTCAGTAATAATCTCAGAATCAACATTAGATTATAGTCAAATTGTTGAAAATCATTAGTTGATGATGTGTTACATCTTGTTTGATTTTTTTTTGTTTTATTTAGTTGTACAATATTATTTTTGATTCATTTCTAATTTTTTGTATGTGTGATAAAAAATTGGCAAGTGTTTTGTGTAAAAAGTATATTATTATACATGTTTCATTGTAAACAAAAAAATGTGCATGTAAAGTAAACATAGACTACACTAAATAAATGACTTTCACATGCATCACACATCTACTACATTGGATATATATACTATATGCACATTTTTTTAAAAAAAGAATGGTATACTCTATTACTAATCAAAGTATCTATCATATTACTCATGTTAACATTATATAATGATGGAACAATTACTTATTATAAATGTATACACAAAATATGACACCATGCATGGCCAGTGTGCTTTGAGAATGCATGGTATCCTTGCTCTTCTTTGAATTTAAAAAATTATAGTACCTTACTCCTCTTTTCCTCTTGTTGTATTTTATTCTTCCTCTTTTACTATTATTCTTCGAATTTAAGAGCTAGCACACTTTCTGTTGAATCGACATCCATTAAACATTAAAAAAATAATCATTAAAAGAAAAAAACTTCACACTTATGATTTTTCGTTAACACACAAGAACTCAACAAAAAAGCACCATTTAGATCACTATCAATTTTAAATTTGCAAAACTCATTACTAATTTTTAAATAAATTATAATGAAATTAAACAAATAAAATATAGACAGAGAAAGAGATAGAGAGAGAAATGTTCTTTGTTGGATATGTAGAGATGGCCAGATAGGGGGAGAGACGAGTCATAGACGAAAAAAATTAGAAAATGAAATTATTGTATATTTAACCATAAATTATATTATTTCATAAATAGATACATTCATGGTTAATAATTATAGAAATTTGTTAGGTTATTTTTAATAATATTATTTATAAATTAATAAAATAAATTTCAATAATAAAAAATTAATTTATGGTTATAACAATGAAAAAAATAAATAATATTACTAATAACCATGAAAACAATTTATTGGTAATTAAATTTTCATATTATTTTATTTATTAAAAAACATATTATTTCATATAACCATCGATAAATTGTATAAATGTATAACAAATACACAATTTATAACATCTCAATTAAAAAAAATAAATAACCAAGTAAATAATGAATAAGTGACATATCAATAATATTCAAAAAAATATAACATTAATAACAAATATAACTCATAAAAAATATAATCATAACATTATCCAAAAAATATAAAATTAAAATTTAATTACTTAAAAATATAACTCATTAAAATAAGACTACAAATAAATCCATTAATAAAAAAAACAAAAAGTAACCAAATTTGAACTTGTATATTACTATAACAAATGGTTTATCATATTGCACAATGTGTATTCATTATAGAGATAACTAATGATTTATCATATTACTATAATAAATGATTTATCAACTTATATATTACTTAAAAATATCCCTCTATGATATATCATTTCTTCATATGATATACATTATAGAGATAATCTCTTGTGCATGCATACAAGCATCATATTGCACATAACTATTATCTTAGTTGCACATTTATATTAAAGTATAAACTTTTATAAATAATGGCATATGATTATATAAATATACAAGTGTTTAGATATAATGTTGTGTTTAAATATTTTTATAAATGGTACATATATATAAATTAATATATGTAATACTTTTATAAATATTTATAGTATATATATCACATTTATATAAACATTATAAATATTATATATTTATATAAAAATTTATATGTTATATAAATGTTTACAAATATGTATAAACATTTTATATGTTATATAAATGGTATATAAAAAATTATATAAATGAATAGTTTTATGTAAATGTTGCATAAATATTTATAAACATTTTTACATATGTGTGTGTGTGTGTGTGTAACATTATATTTTTATATAAACATATCAAAGTTTATATATAATGTAATATGTTTATATATATTAAAGTATAGACATTTATATATAATATCATATGATAATATAAATTTATAAAAGTTTTATATATAAGTTATCTATTTATAATATTTTTGGAGACAATCAAAACAGAACCCATAAACATTGAGTTTGTTTTTTCTTAAATTACAGAAGTAGAAAACATTAAGCATAATTATTTTTCCTTAAGTTACATAAGCATAAAACAATATGCATACATTTAGTATTTGAAATCCATAAAACCTTAAAAAATTAAATAGTAAAAGAACAAAGTTTACACTAACCATTTGTTGTTTCATTAATGGTGGAGAGTCAAACTCATATTAGTGATGTGAAAATAGAAGAATGAAGAAGAAAAATTGGGAGAAAATTAAAAAAAAAATTAAAACCGAATATTCTGTATAAACCAACCTCCGTCAGTGGTAATCAAATTGAGAGAGATAGAGAAATGTATACAGTATTTTAAGGAGAAGAGTAATAACAATCTTACCTGATAACAGAAAGATGTAGAGCCCATAGGTTGCTCCCATATTCTTGTTTTGCTTCACCTTTCTTCCTCTTCGAAAGATATAAAAAATATTTTAAGTGCTTGAATACCTTAGTGTTTTTTTTTCACAAAAACTATAAATAAAAATATGGATGTAAATATATTGAAAAAAAAGAGACAAAAATATAAAAGTAAAGTAAAATTAAAAAAAAATTAAATTTTAAATAAAATAAATAAAATAAATTTTTATTTACCCATAAATGATACTATTTCATGAATAAATAAAATAATATTATATTAAAATAACGTATTTTCATATTATATTTTTAAGAATTCAAAAAAAAATTATGAATATAATATGAAATAATTATAAAGACTTAAAATTTCATATTATTTGATATAGTTTATAATTTATAAAATTCCAAAAATTACATAAAGTGAGAAGATCAATAAAAAATATATATTTATTATTTTAATAAAAATGAAATATTATAAGTTAATAGTAAAGATCTTACTAAATTGATTAATTCTTATAAATTTTAGTTGGGACAAAAAATAAAATTTGAATTCAAATTAGCGTAGGGTCAGTTTGGTATTACTTTTCAAAAATGTTTATAGGGCTAAAATAATTTTAAGTATTTTTATGACAAAAATTTCATTAGTAATATTGTAAATAAATCTTTGGAACCCCTAAAAAAAATACTTAATGTGTTCTTTTAATAACCACATTGAGATATTTATTTTTTAAATCATCAAAATTTTTTGTCGTAATAAAAACATATATGTATTTATTTTTAAATATCAATTTATTTTCTTTTAATTTTTTAAAATTTTGAATTTTTTTTATAATTCAAAAATTTCAAAACTTTTTGTAAATAATTTTTTAAAAGATATTTATAATCATAAAAATATATATTTTTTACTTTAAATAATATAAATATTTACTTGTTTATTCATTAATTCAAATATTTTTATATTTTTTTTATTTAATCATACAATTAAATATTTTAGTTTATTAGTAGTAATTTTTATGAATGTTCATTTATTAATTAAAATATCTTAAAAAATGATTATAATTATATAATTAATCATTTAATGTTTTTTTAATACAAATATTTAAAATCATAATTAAATATTTCAAAAAATTAAATTATATAATTTTTAAATTTTTTATAAACATAAAAATATATATTTTAGTCTTTATTAATATAATTTTTTATTCATATTTATATATATTTGAAATTATTTTTTAATAATATCCTATTTTTATAATTATATGAGGAGAATGTGTCACTCAAGGATCACTCATCCTTAGACCATGGCATACTTTTAATATATAAAATTAAATAAAATATTAAAACAAATAATATATAAAAAAAATTAAATCATTAAAGATTTTTGAAAAATATTATCTCAGCCCAAATAGCAAGGGAAATATCACTAGCTAAATGCATATATTAAAAATATCATTTAAGGAATAATCGCTTGCAATTAAATATAAAATCATAAAAAAAATTTCAAAATATTATTTAGCGAGGGATTTTGTTTCGAAGCTAATTAGCTAGGAAAAATCAATTTCTAAAGTCATTCCTAAAATGCCGGCAATTTGTTGCGTGAAAATTTATGATAATATTAGCTAGAGATAATTTTCTAATGAAAATTTTGATCTCTAATCCGTCAAAAATTCATCGCAAATTTGTAATTCAATGTAAAATAAAACATCTCTTCCTATTCTCAAGCTAATCCCTTGCTAATTAGCTATGGATTATTTATATTGCTAATTTTTTTATCTTCCTAATTATCTTTTATCTATTTATCTATATATCGATCTATCTATCTGACTATTAATCTGTCATTCTATCAATATGTCTATCTATCTAGTTGTTTATATATATATATATATATATGTATGTATCGATCTATCAATCTTTTTATCTATTTATCTATCTATCTGTCTACATATATATTTATTTGTATATCTATTTGTCTATCTATCTATCTATCTATCTATCTATTTGTTAATCAATCTGACTATCTCTTTGTCTATCTATCTATACATTGAATATCTTTTTATATAATTGCCTATATATCTAACTATCTCTTTGTCTATATATATATATATATATATATATATATATATATATCTATCTATCTATCTATCTATTAATCTATTATTATGTCTATCTATATATCTATAAATAAATAAATAAATAAATCTATCTATCTAATTATTATATTATATATATATATATATAACTATCTATAAATATTATATTATCTATCTATTAATCTATTTATCAAACTTTCTATCTGTCTATATTCTATCTATGTGTTTGTCCGTCTATCTTTCTAACTATCTATCTAACTATCTGTATGTTTTTGTAGGTTATTATCTATCTATCTATAATATAATATATATATATATATATATATATATTCATTCTATTATCTATTATCTATTTGTCTATCTTTAAATATGTATTTCTATTTAGTTGTCTATCTTTCTAAATATTTAATTATGCATCTATCAATCAATCAATCAAATAATATGAACTTATCTATCAGTCCATTCCTCCTATATATATATATCTATTTGATGTCTTATCTATCTATATATTATATTCTACTGTCTATCAATCTATCTATTTATATATCTATATTTATATATATCTTTCAATTCTATTTTTCAATCACTCTATCTAAATGATTATATATATATATATATATATATATATATATCTATCTATCTACCTATCTCGATCTATCGATTTGTGCATTTTTCTATCTGACTATGTGTCTATATAGCTATTTATCTATTTATCTATCTAATTATCTATCTATCTATCAATCTATATGTCTGTCTGTATGGCTATTAGTATAACTATCTATCTACCTATCTAACTATCTTTCAATCTATGTGTATAATTGTTTATTTGTCTTTCTATCTATCTATCTAACTATATATCTATAAATCTATCTATCTACTTATTTATGTATCTATCTCTCTACCTACCTACCTACCTACATATCTATCTATCTATCTCTCTAATTATCTATATATCTGTCTATCTATCTATTTGTATTTATATCTATGTGTCTATTTGTTTATCAATATATATATATATATATATATATATATCTATCTATCTATTGATGTTTCTATTTATCTATCTATCTCTCTAACTAATTATCTATCTATCTATTAAATTATCTATCTATATAAATGTCAATCTATCTAATTATCTATTCAACTATCTAATTATATGTTTATCTATCTATCTATCTATCTATTTGTTTGTTTATCTATTAATCAATCTATCTATCTATCTAATTATCCATATATCTATCAATCTAATTATCTATTTGTATCTGCCAATCTATCAAATTATATATCTATCTATGTTTCTATTTATCTATCTTTATTTCTTTCTATCTATCTATCTCTCTATCTAATTATCTATCTATCTATTAAATTATCTATCTAAATGTCTATCTATCAAATTATCTATTCGACTATCTAATTATATGTTTATCTATTTATCTATCTATCTGTTTGTTTGTTTATCTATTAATCAATCAATCTATCTATCTAATTATCCATATATCTATCTATCTAATTATCTATTTGTATCTGCCTATCTATCAAATTATATATCATCTATCTATTTATATATCTATGTATATTTCTATCATTTTATCTATATATCTATCTATATTTCAATTTATCTATATAAATATATACTTATCTATCTATCTTTCTGTCTGTCTCTCTATTTATTTGTCTATTTGTCTTTCTATTCGTCCATATATTTGTCTATCTATTGTCAATCTTTCTATATATCAATCTATCTATCTATTATGCTATATATCTTCGATCTATCAATTTATCTTTCTAATTTCAATCTATCTATATCATTATATAAGATATCTATCTATCTAACTATCTATCTATTGTATAGTAGTATATATATATATATATCTATTATCTATATGTTTGTTTATCTATCTCTATATCCTATATATCGATCTATCTAATTATTTAGTATGTCTATATCTGTATTTATTTATTTATCTATCCATCTATTTTCTGTCTTCTATATAAATATTTATTTATCTATATATCTATCTACAAATTTTCTTATATAGATATATAGTATATAGTATCTATCTATATATATTTCTATTTATCTTTCTATCTATCAATATATCAATCTAATTATCAATCAACCAATCTATATATCATTCAATCTATTTATCTATCTATCTTTAAATTTATTTATTTATCTATCTATCTATGTATGCATTTATCTATCTATTTATCTACCAATCTACCTATCTATATATCTATCTACCTATCTACCTATCTATTTATCTACCTATCTGCCTATCTATCTTTCTATCTATCTAACTATCTATACGTTGTCTATCTAGCTATCAATCTATATATCGATCTATCTATCTATCTATCTTCTATTTGTCTATTTATCTTTCTATCTATCTTCTATTTGTCTATTTATCTTTCTATCTATCTTCTATTTGTCTATTTATCTTTCTATCTATCATTCTTTCTAACTAAATATCTTTCTAACTACATTTCTATCTTTCTATTTTTCTATCTGTATACCTACCTATCTTTCTATCTATATTTCTATCTATTTATCTATATATGTTTTTAACTATCTATCAATCTATCTAATTATCTATCTATCTTTATATCTATCTATCTAACTATCTATCTATCTATTTATCTATCTACGTATCTATCTATATATCAATCTGTCTATTAATCAATCTATCAATCTGATATTTAAATATTTTTCTATATCTCTATCTAGCTATCTATGAATCTATCTATCTACCTATATATCTATCTATATACCTATATATCTATTAAACTAATTATATTTCTAACTATCTACCTATCTACCTATCGACCTATCAATCTATCTAACTATCTATATGTCTATCTATTTATATGACTTTCTATCTAGTTGTCTATCTATCTATATATCTTTCTATCTATCCGTTTGTATATCTATCTATATATCTATGTATCAAATATCTATATATTTATATATCTATATATCTATCTATCTGTCTATCTGTCTAACCTATTTTTTTATCTATGTATATTTATATATATCTATCTATCTATATACATATATCTATCTATCTTTATATATATATATATATATATATATATATATATATATATATATATCAATCAATAATTCTTTCTATTTATCTATCTATCTATTAATATGTCTAAATGTATATCAATTTAGTTGTCTATCTATATATATCTATCTGACTATCTATTTATTTATCTAACTTCTATCTAACTATCTATATAATTATCTATCACTAATCAATATTCAATCGATCTATCTATCTATCTAAATATATATATATATATATCTATCTATCTATTTAATTATCAATTTTAATATCTATCTATATATCTATTTGTCTATCTTTTTATCTATCTATCTATGTAATAATCTATCTCCCTTTTTATATATCTAATTATATATTTATCTATTTTTCTAGCTGTTTATCTTTCTATCTATCTATCTCTCTATTTGTCAATCTATCTAACTAACTATTTTTTAGTCAATCCATCTATCTAATTATCTATCTAAGTATCAAACAATCAATTAATCAATCAGTCTATCTATCTATCTAATTATCTATTAATTAATCTATCTTTATCTATCTGTTTATCTATCAATCTATCTAACTTTATATCTAATTATTTATGTATATTTAGATCAACCTATTTATATATCTATCTATATATCTTTCTATCTATATATTTTCAATCTATCTACATACATACCTATTTATTTATCAATCTATCAATTTATCCTTCAATCTATCTATTTGTCAATTTATCTATTTGTTTATATAATTTTGTCTATTCATCTATCTATCTATCTATATATCTATCTATCTATCTAATTATCTATCAATCTACCTTTCTAACTATCTTTCTATTTGTCTATCTATCAATCAATAAATCAATAAATAAATCAATATGTCTATTTATATATCTCTCAATCAATCTATCTCTCTATCTATATCTCTACCTATCTATCTATGTGTTTTTCTGTTTATCTATCTAGCTATCAATATATTTATCTATCTATATATTTGTCGATTACTATATATATATATATATATTATATATCTATCTATCTATCTATTTGTTTATTTGTTTATTCGTCTATCTTTCTATCTCTCTACCTATCTATTTGTCTATCTATATATCTATGTATATGTTTATTTATCTATAAGTTTTTATGTCTATCTATGTAACTATCTCTTTGTCTATCTATCTATTTGTCTATCAATAATCATGTCTATATGTCTTTCTATCTATCTGTCTATTAAACTAACTGACTATCTAACTATCTATCTATTAATATATATATATATATATATATGTATGTATATGTATAAATATCTAGCTAACTTTCGTCTATTATCTTTCTATCTATATATATATCTATCTGTCTAACTATCTATCTATCTATTATCTAACTACTATCCATCTATCTATCCATCTATTTATCTATCTATCCTTCTATTAAAATCTATCTATCTATCTACCCATGTATGTATGTGTATCTATCATATCTACATTTTTGTCTTTAATCTACCTAACTACCTATTGCCTATCTACCTATCTACATATCTACCTATCTACTACTACTATCTATCTATCTTATATCTATCTATATATATGTCTATCTATCTATCTATATATCTATTTATTGTTTGTTTGTCTATTATTTAATAAATCATAAATCTATCTATCTATCTAATTATCTATATATCTCTCTATATAATTATCTATTTTTGTATCTAAATATGTGTCTATCTATATATCTATCTATTTATATATCTATGTATATTTCTATCTTTTATCTATATATCGATCTATCTATCTATCTATCTATCTATCTATCTATATACCTATTTATCTAGCTATCTATCTGTCTGTTTGTCGATTTATTTGTCTATCTTTCTATCTGTCTATATATTTGTCTATAGAGTTGTCTCTCTTTCTATATATCAATCAAAAATCTATCATTATCTATATCAATCAATCAATAAATTTATCTTTCTAATTTTTTATCTATCTATTTTTATATCTAAGTATCTATCTATCTAACTATCTATCTATTTGTGTGTGTGTGTGTATCTATTAATCTATCTATTTGTCTGTCTATCTCTATATCTATATATCTATCTATTTGTCTGTCTATCTCTATATCTATATATCTATCTATCTAATTATCTATTAATTATCTTTATGTCTATATTTTTATCTATCTATCTATCTATCTATATGTTTGTCTATGTAAATATTTATTTATCATTATATCTAACTACAACTTGATCTTTCTATTTATCTCTCTATATATCTATATAGTATATATCGATATATATATTTGTATTAATCTTTCTATCTATATATATATCAATCTAATTTTCAATCAATCAATCTATCTATCTACATATCCTTCAATCTATTTATCTATCTATTATTTAATCTTTTTATCTATCTATCTATGTATTTATCTTTCTATTTATCTACCTATTGATCAATCTATAAACCTATCTAACTATTTATCTACCTATCTACCTACTACATATCTACCTATCTATGTACCAATCTCTCTATCAGTCCAACTATCTATATGTGTGTGTATCTTGTCATCTATCTATATATATTTCTATCTATCTATCTATATTCTATGTGTCTAATTATTTATCTATCTATCTAAATATCTATCTATCTTTCCAACTATATATCTTTCTATCTATATATCTATCTTACTATATATCTATCTATCTTTCCAACTATATATCTTTCTATCTATATATCTATCTTACTATATATATATATATATATATATCTATCTACTATCTATATACCTATCTATCTATATTTATTTTTATTTATATATATATAGCTTTTTAACTATCTATCAATCAATCAATCTATCTATCTATATATCTATCTATCTAACTATCTATCCATTTATCTATATGTCTGTCTATCTATATATCAATCTGTCTATCTATATATCTATCGATCTGCTTATTTATCTATCTTTCTATCTATCTATCTAGCTATCTATGAATCTATCTATCTTTATATCTATCTATATACCTATATATATTTTTATCTATTTGCCTAATTATATTTATAACTATCAACCTATCTATGTATCTATTTGTCTGTCTGTCTATATGTCTATTTATTTATATAACTTTCTATATCATTGTCTATCTATCTATATATCTTTATATCTTTCCATCTTTATATCTATCTATCTATCTATCTATCTATGTATCTATATATCTATAAATCTATATATTTATATAGCTATCTATCTGTCTATCTATCTAACCTATCTATTTATCTATGTATTCTTCTATCTATCTATCTATCTATCTATCTATATACCTATATATCTATCTATATTTGTATATATCTATCTATCTATCATTATTTCTACCTATCTATCTATCTAACAATATGTCTAAATGTCCATCAAACTAGTTGTCTATATATATATATATATATATATATATATCTATCTGACTGTCTATCTATTCATCTATCTATCTATCTATCTATATAATTATCTATCACTAATCAATATTTCTATATATATATATATATATATATATATATATATATATATATATATATATATATATATATATCTATCTATCTATCTTATAATATATCTATGTATCTATGTATCTATTTATCTATCTATATATGTATATATCTATCTATATGTGTGTCTGTCTTATATATATATATATATATATATATATCTGCCAATTTATCTATCTATCAATTTAACTATCTATCTATCTTTTTATCTATCTAATTATATATTTATCTATTTGTCTATCTGTCTATCTTTCTATCGATCTTTCTCTCTATTTGTATATCTAACTAACTAACTATTTTTAGTCTATCTATCTATATTTTATCAATCTAAGCAACCAATAATCAATCACTCTATCTATTTATCTAATTATCAATTAATTAATATATCTTTATCTATCTATTTATTTATCTTTCTTTCTATCTTTCTATCTTTCTATCAATTTATCAATGTATATTTATTTCATTCTATTTATATATCTATATATATATATATATCTTTCTATCTATATATGTTTCTATCTATCTACCTACATACCTAATTATCTTTCAATCTATGAATCTATCAATTTGTCTTTATATGTGTCTATTTATCTTTTTATCTGTTTGTTTATATAATTCTCTATCTAATCATCTATCTAACTATCTATCTATCTATCTTTCTTTCTATCTATCTATCAATATATCTCTCTATCTCTATAATTATCTATCTATCTAACTATCTATCTATTTATCTTTCTATCTATCAATCAATAAATCAATTAATCAATCTATTTATATATATCTCAGTCAATCTATCTCTCTATCTATATCTCTATCTATCTATCTAAGTGTCTATCTATTTATCTATCTATCTATCTATATATTTATCTATCTATATATTTGTCTGTTACTATATATATATATATATTATATATATTATATTAATTATATTTATTTATTTATTTATATTTATATTTATATTTATATTTATATATTTATGTATTATAGTTTATTAGTTTATCACTCTATGTGTTTATGTGTCAATAAATCTACCTATCCATCTATCTGTCTAATTTTGTATCTATCTATCTGTCTATATGTTTATCTGTCTATATATGTATTAAACTATCTATCCATATGTCTATATGTTTATCTATATATCTATCTATCTATTTATTTGTCTATCAATCTATCTATATGTATATCTATCTAAATATATATCAATCAATATATTTATGTTTCTATCGATCATTTTGTCTATTTGTCTATCTGTCAAACTTTCAAACAATCAATATGTCTATATGTCTTTCTCTTTGTCTATATATTAGTCTATCAGTCTATAAGTTTATGTGTTTATCTATCCACCTGTCTATCAATCTATCTATTTGTTTATCTATCAATTTGCCTAACTATCTATTTTTCAATCTATATATTTGTTCAATAACATATTTGTCTACCTATCTAGGTGTGTGTGTGTGTGTGTGTGTGTATGTATCTGTTTATCTATCTATCTATCTATCTTTCACTCTCTCAATTTAACAATCTCTCTATCTTTCTAGTGCTATCTAATTCACTAACTATCTAAATATCTAGTTACCTATCTTTTTATCTATCTATAAGTCTACCTATCTAACTATTTAACTATCTTTCAATCTTTAGATATATCAGTCTAACTTTCCCTATATTTATCTTATTGTCCATCTTTCTATCTTTCTATATTTCAATTTGTTTATTTTTATATATGTTGAATTATCTATTTGTCTATATAGTTTATCTATCTATTTATCTAAGTCAATCTGTCTATTTCTCTATCTATCAATTTATTTTTATATTTTTTTATCAGTCTAACTATATATTTGTCTAACTATCTATCTATATATTTGTTTATTTGTTTCTCTATCAATCTGTTAACATATCAATTTGTCTACCTATCTATTTATATATCTATCTTTATCTCTAATATATATATATATGCCTCTATGTCAATATTTCTATCTATCTATTTATCGATATGTCTTTCTATCATTTTGTGAATCTATGAATATTAATATCTTTATATCTATGTAAATCACTACCTATCGAACAATCTATCTATCTTTCTATCTATCTAACTATATAACTATCTTTTTATCTATTAGTTAATCATTATATCTTTCTATCTATCCATTTGTCTATTTATATGTCTCTCAATTTGTCTCTTAGTCTATTTGTGTATCTTTCTATTTATCTATTTGTCTATCTATTAATCTTTCTATCAGGTTATCTATCTATCTATCTATCTATCTGCGTATATGTATATCTATCTATGTTTCTATTTATCTATCTATTGATCTATCTATCTATCTATATATCTATCTGTCTATCAAGAAATATATGAATCAATCATATGTATTTATATCTATCTGCCTATCTATCTATCTATCAATTTGACTATCTATCTATCTGTCTGTCTATCTATCTATCTATATATTTGTCTATCTATATATCTATCTATTATATGTCTGTCTATAAATCTGTCTATTTATCTATTTATCAATTTATAAATAGATATGTCTATCTATTTGTCTAACAAAATATCCATCTATCTATCTGTCTATCTTTGTATTTAACTATCTATTTTTATGCATGTCTATCTATCTATCTATCTATATATCAGTATATTTATCATATTTCTATATGTCTAAGTATATGTCTATCTTCCTACCAATCAATCAATCAATCTATCTATCTATCTATATGTCAACCTATATGTCTATATATATATCTATCTATCTATTTATGTATTTATCTATCTTTATTCTATCTATCTATCTATTTATTTGTCTATTTATTAATATATATATCTGCCTATCTATCTATCGATCTATTTATCAATATGTGTATAAATCTAACTATCTATATGTCTATCTATGTGCATATCTATCTATCTATCTATCTATCTATCTATATATATATATATATATATATATATATATATATATTAACTATCTGTCTATCTATTTGTCTATCTATTTTTCTATCTATCTATCTGTCTATCTATCTATCTTTCTCACTATTTGTCTATCAATCTTTTTATATATCTATCAATCTATCTACCTATTAGTCTATCTATTAATATTTTTATCTCTCTAACTATATTTGTCTAACTATTTATCTATTTATTTTTCTATCTATCTAGTTGTCTTTCTATCTATCTATCCATTTGTCTATCTATCTTCTATCAATTTGTCTACCTATCTATCTATCTATTTTTCTTTTTATCTATTTATCTATCTATCTATTTATTGAATATTCTATCTATCTATCTATATATCTATCTAAATTTCTATCTGTCTATCTATCAATGTGTCTATCAATCAATCTATCTATCTATATATCTATCAATCTGTCTAACAATCTATCTATGAATCTTTATTTCAAAAATCTATCTATTTGTTTATAAAACTATCTATCTATTTGTCTATTTTTCTATCTAACTAACTAACTATATATCTATCTATATATCTATCAGTCTATCTATATATCTAATCTGTCTATCTATCGATCCATCAATTTTTATATCTATCTATATATTTATTTTTCTATCTATGTGTCTATTTATATATTTATATATCTATTTATCTAGCTATCTATCTATATGTATATCTATCTATCTGTCTATTTGTCTATCTATATGTCTACCTACCTCTATATCTATCTATCTATCTATCTATATATTTGCCTGTCTATCTACTCCTATCTATTTATAAATCTATCTATCAATCTATCTATCAATCTATCTAACAATATGTCTATCAAACTATCTATCCAAATATCATTCTATCTGTCTATCTATCTGTCTATCTTTGTGTCTATAAGTCAATCAATATATTTGACTATCTATTAGTCTGTCTGTTTATCTATATGTCTCTCTATCTATCTATCTATCTATCTTTTTGTCTATCTATTTATTGATATATCTTACTTTCTATTTATCTATATATCTATCTAATAATCTATTTGCCTATCTATATGTCTACCTACCTCTATATCTATCTATCTATCTATTTGCATGTCTATCTACTTCTATCTATTTATTGATCTATCTATCAATCTATCTACCAATATGTCTATCAAACTATCTATCCAAATATCATTCTATCTGTCTATCTATCTGTCTATCTTTGTGGCTATAAGTCAATCAATATATTTGACTATCTATTAGTCTGTCTGTTTATCTATATGTCTCTCAATCTATCAATCTATCTATCTTTCTGTCTATCTATTTATTGATATATCTTACTTTCTATTTATCTATATATCTATCTAATAATCTTTCTATCTATCTATTTTTCAATCAATCAATCATGCAATCTATCTATCTATCTATCTATCTATATTTCTATCGATCTTTCTATCTATCTCTCTATATAACTATCTATATATCTATTTATCAATCTATCTATATATCTATCTGTCTATCTATAAATATATCTATCAATCCGTATATAATCATGCCTTTAAATCTATCCATCGATTTGTCTATTAATTTATGTAACAATATGTCTATTAATAGGGTGATCAATATATCTATCAATCTACCTATCAATCTAAATTTCAATCTGTCTATCAATTTGTCAATAAATCAATCTATCTATCTATTTGTCTATCTATCTATCTATCTATATATGTGTATATCTATTTGTCTATCTATCTATCTATATATGTGTCTATCTATTTGTCTATCTATCTATCGAAATTTTTGTCTATCTATCATTCTATCTATCTTTATAAAAATCTATCTATATATTTGTCTATCTCTCTTTCTATCTAACTATCATTTTACCTACCTACCTGTATGTCTATCTATTTATCTATCTATCTATCTATCAATTTTCTATAAATTATCTTTCTATTTGTCTATTAATATATCTATCAATCAATCAATCAATCTATCTATCTATTTGTGTATTTATCTAATTGTTTGATTTTTTGTTTATCTATCTATGAGTCTATGTATATGGCGATCTTTCTGTATGTATATATGCCTATCTATTTGTTAATTAGTCTATCTGTCTGTCTATCAGTCTATCTATTCATCTGTCTACCTCTTTGTCTCCTCAAGTATCAGTATACTTGATTGTGTATATGCTAACTATCTATCTACCTAATTATTTGTCTACCTTACTAGTTGTATATCTATATGTCTGTCTATGTGTCTGTCTATCTATCTGTTTTTCCATTTTTCTATATATCTGTATATTGTCTTGTTTTCTATCAATTCTGTTAGTCTATCTGTTATTCTATCTGTTTTTCTATCTCTGAGTCTGTCAGTCTATTAGTCTATTAGTCTATCAGTCTATAAGTCTACTAGTCTATTAGTTTGTCAGACAGCTAGTCTATTAGTTTGTTAGTCTATCATTTAGTCTATTTGTCTATTTGACTATTTGTATATGTGCTTATGTGTCTAATTGTCTATCTATCTTTTTATCTTTCTCACTTACTCTCTATCTCTATATCTTTCTATCTTTCTATCTCTCTATCTCTCTATTTCTCTTTCTCTCTCTCTTTATCTCTCTATTTATCTATCTCTATATCACTATATTTCTCTATCTCTCTATTTTCTATCTCTTTCTTTCTATCTCTCTACCTCACTATAACTTTACCTACTTACCTACCTAGCAAGCTACATACGTACCTAGCAATATGCCTATCGATCTATCTAACTACTTTTTTATCTATCTATCTATCCATCTCTATAACTTTCTTTCTGTGAAAATTCATCTATCAGTCTTTTTATCTCTGTCTCTTTGTCTCTATCTATCTATCTATCTAACCATCTATCTGTCTACCATTCTATCAATATATCTATCTCTCTCTATCTCTCTTTCTCTCTATATGTCTATCTATATATCTGTCTATTTATCAATCTATGTATATGTCTATCTGTATATATGTCTATCTGTATATATGTCTATCAGTCTATCTATTTCTTTGTCTATCATTATATCTACCTATTTGTCTGACTATCTATCTATCTATATGTTCATCTATCTATCTATCGAACTATCTATCTGTATACTAGTCTATCTATCTATCTATTTATCTGTTTATCTGTATATCTATCAAATTGTATATCTATATGTCTATATATTTATAAATCTATTTTTCTATATGTCTATGTGTCTATAATCAATCAATCTATTTGTCTATCTCTCTAACTATATATTTTTTTAAATATCTGTCTGTCTATCTGTCTATCTATCTATCTATTTATCTATTTATGTGTTAGTCTATCTTTCTATTTATCTATTTGTCTCTCTATCTATATGTCTATTTCTATATCTATTTATCTATCTATATGTCTTTCTATAAATCTGTCTATATATCTAGTTATATATCTGTCTATTTGTCTATTTGACTATATATCTATATGTTTATGTCTATTAGTCTCTATGTATAATTTTACAATCTTTTATCTATCTGTCTATATGTTTATTTGTCTAATTGATTTATTTCTATATATGTTTATCTACATATCTATCTATCGAAGTGTGTATTTGATATCTTGTCTATCTATGTATCTATTTTTCTATATATATATATCTATCTGTCTTTTTAGCTATATATCTACCTGCCTATTTGTCTATTTGTCTATCTGCCTATATGTGTATCTTCTAAATTGTCTTTTTATCTATTTGTCTGTCTATTAGTCTATCAGTCTGTCAATCTATCAGTCTTTTAAACTATTATTCTATTAGTTTATTAGTTTGTTAGTCAATATATCTATCATTCTTTCTTTCTATATGTTTGTCTATCATCTATATATCTATCTATGTGTGTATCAGTCTATTTCTCTATGTCACTATCTATATATCTTTGTATATCTTTATCTCTGTATCTATCTATCTCTTTATATTTATATCTCTTTATCTCTCTCTCTTTATATCTTTATCTCTTTATATCTCTATCTCATCATATCTCTAGCTCTTTTAATCTCTATCTCTCTATTTCTCGATATCTCTTTATATCTATCTATCTTTCTCTCTATATCTCTACCTCTCTATCTCTCTACTTATCTATCTCTCTATCTCTCTACCTACTTACCTTCATAACTAGCTACCTACCTACCTAGCTCTTTGTCTATCTACCTAAATGTTTTCCTATCAATATGTTGATCTATCTATTTCTCTATATGTCTATTCTCTATCTATCTAGCAATCAGTCTATTAGTCTTTCAGAGTCTCTATTTAACTATGTGTCCCTTTGCCTCTTTGCCTATATTTTTGTCTATCTCTTTATCTATCAATCTCTCAATCTCTCTCTAACTATCTGACTATCTGTCTATCTATCTATCTATTTATCTATCTATCTCCCTATATGTCTATCTATCTATCTACCTATTATTCTATTTATCAATCTATCTATCTATTTATCTATCTATCTATCTATCTATTTATCTATATATATCTTTATCTATCTATCTATCATTATGTCTATTTGTCTATAGGTCTAAATGTCTATCTATCTATATGTCTATCTATCAATCTGACTTTCTATCTATCAATTTATTTGTCTATCTATCTGTCTGTCTGTCTATCTATCTGTCTATTTGTCTATATGTATATCTATATAACTCACTATCTAGTTATTAGTCTATCTATCTATCTATATGTCTATCTATTTATAAATCAATCTATCTATCTATCTATCTAACTATCTATATGTCAATATGTTTATTTGTCTATCAATCTACCTTTCTATCTGTCTGTCTATCTATATATTTATCTTTCTATTTTAGATTTATCTATTTTTCTATCTTTTTATCTGTCTATTTGTCTATTTGTGTATATGTATATTTATATAACTATCTATTTATATCTCTATCTGTATATCTCTATATCTATCTATATGTCTATCTATATATCTATCTATCTATCTATCCATATGTCTATCTATCTATTAGTCTAAATGTATATGTGTCTATTTTTGTCTATCTATCTATCTATTTTTCTATTTTTCTATCGGTCTATTAGTGTATATATTTATCCACCTATCTATCTATCTATCTATCTATGCATCTATGAGTATATCTATCTCTATTATATTTGAGTATCTTTCTATCTATCTATTTGTCAATTATTCATTAGTCTTTTTATCCATTTGTTTATTTGGTTATCTATCTATCTATTTGTATATCTATATATCTATCTCACTGTCTATTTGTCTATCTACCTATTTGTCTATTTTCCTATTTTTCTATTTTTCTATCTGTGTATCTATATATCTATTTATCTGTCTATCTAACTATTTATCTGTCTATCTATTTATCTATCTAGCTATCTATTTGTCTATTTAAATTTTTTTTGTATAACTATCTACCAATCTATCTATTTCTTAATCTATCTATCTAACTATATATATGAATATATATCTATCTATCTATTTTTCAGTCTATCCAACTATCAATCAATCTATCTATCTATCTATCTATCTATCTATATATCTATTTTTTTATCTGTATATCTATCTGTCTATCTTTTTGTCTATCTTTCTGTCAATCTACTGTCTATATTTATATTAATCTATCTTTTAATTTATCTATCTATCTATCTATCTAACTGTCTGACTATCTATTTATCTATCTATTTATATGTGTATCTATCTATTTATCTGTCTGTCTGTCTGTCTATCTATCAATCAATCTATCTATTTATATATCAATCTATCTGTCTATATATAAGTCTAACTATCTGTGTATCTATCTATCTATCTATTTTTTTATCAATCAATCAAGTTGTCTATCTATCTATCTATCTATCTATATATCTGCCAATTTTCTTATCTTTCTGTCTACATATGTATATAATTGTCTATCTTTCTATTAGTGTGTCAATCTATCTATTTCTCTATCATTCTATCTGGCTATCTATGTTTCTATATATCTATAAATCTATCTAACTATCTAAATATTTATCTTCTATCTGTATATCTGCCTAACTATCATATTATCTATTTATCAATCAATCAATCAGACTATATGTCTAACTATATATTATCTTTATATCTATCAGTCTGTTTGTAATTATGTCTAACAATGTAGCGTTCAATCCATATATCTATTTTACTTGTTTATCTATCTATTTGTTATTATGTTTAATAGTTTATCTATCTTTCTATCTATCTGACTATATAACTCTCTATTTATATATCTATCTCTATATCAATCAATAAATCTTTTTGTCTGTTTATCATTCTATCTACCTATCTACCTATATATCTTTCTCTCTATCTATCTATTTGTCTACTTGTATATTTGACTATATCTCTATTTATATATTTGTCTATGTGTCTATTTGTATTCTATCTATCTCACTATATATCTATCTATCAAAATATATATCTTTCAATCTATCTATATGACTCTCTATCTATTAGTCTATCTGTCTATCTATTTATATATCTATCTCTATCACTATTTATCAAGATATCATACTATCTAAGTATCATTTGTCTATATGTCTAGTAGTCTATCAATATATCTATCTATCTATCTATTTGTATATCTTTTGATATGTCTATCTATCAATCTGTTTATATGGGCAATCTAATTATCTATATGTCAATCTATTTATAATATAACTGATTAATATATATATATATATATATATATATATATATTTGTTTGTCTATCTGTATATCTGTCTATTTTAAAATCTATCCATCTATCTATTTTTTTATCTATCTATCTAACTATCTATCTATCTGTCTATTTCTTTATCTTTCTATTAGTCTATCAATGATTCAATCTATTAGTCTAACAATCTATCTATCTATCTATTTTATATCTAAATATTTATGTCTATCTATTTATAAACCTATGTAACTAACTAACTATCTATCTTTCTATTTATCTATTTCTCTAATTGTCTTAATATATTTCAATCTATCAGTCTATTAGTTAATCATTCTTTCTATCTATCTAAATATATATATCTATCAATCTATTAATCTATTTTTTTATCTATTTTTCAATTTGTCTATATATCAATCAATCTATCTTTTTATATGCATATCAATCTATAGTTTTATTTGTATATCTATCTATCTATTAATTTGCCTATCAGTCTATTATCTCTCTATCTATCTATCTATATATCTATCTAAGTATATGTCTATCTTTCTATATGTCAATCTAATTATCTATCTATCTGCCTATCTATTTATCTATATATCTGGTTATCTATCTATCTATCTATTTGTCTATTTATTAATGTGTCTATCTATCTGTCTATCTAACTATCTATCTATATGTCATTCTATCTATCTCTCTATTTCTCTATCAATATATCAGTCTATCTATCGATATTCCATCTGTCTAAATATCTATCTTTAATATGTCTATCTATCTATCTATTTATATATTTGTCAATGTATTTTAGTATCTAACCAACTATCTATCTATCACTCTGTATGTCTAACTAAATAACTATCTTTCTATGCATTAGTCTATTAGACTATCTGTCTATATGCCTATGTTTATATCTATTTAATAATTATTTTTATATTTGTCTATTTGTCTATATGTCAATTTATCTATTAGTCTATCAATCTATCTATTTAGGTATCTACCTATCATTCTATATATTTCTATATCTATCTATCTTCATAAATATCTATCTGACTATCTGTCAATTTATCTATCTGACTATCTATTTCTCTATCTATATGTTATATGTCAATAGGTCTTTTTGTCTATTTAGCTATCTATTTATCTATCTGTCTATTTTTTTAAATATCTATCTATATATATATCTATCTATCTATTTGTCTATCTGTATATCAATCTATTGATCAATCTATCTATCTATCAGTCTATCTATCCTTTTGTCATTCAATATATCTATTTGTTTATCTATTTATATGTCTATTTATCTATCAATCTATATGTCTATCTATATATCAATCTATATGTTTATCTATCTATATATCTGTCTATCTATCTATCTATCTATCTATCTATCTGTCTATCTATTTGTCTATCTATCTGTCTATCTATCCATCTATCTTTCTATCTATCTGTCTATCTTTCTATCTATTTGTCTATCTTTCTATCTAACTATCTATATTAATTTTTATCTATTTTTTATCTATCTAAATATCTAACATTCTAACTATCTATATGTCTATATGAATATCTATCTAACTAGCTTTCTATTTATTAGTTTTATGAACTATCTATCTATCTGCCTATCTATGTATCAATTTGAATATCTGTCTAATTGTGTATTTATCTATTTGTCTATCTATTTTTCTGTCTATCTATCTATATATCTATCTACTTGTCTGTCTGTCTATTTGTATATCTATCTTTCTATCTTTCTATCTAACTTTTTATGTGTCTATCTATCAATCTACCAATCAATCTATCTATAATACTATATATCTATATGTCTATATGTTTATCTATCTATCTAGGTATTTTTCTATTAATCTATATATCGATCTATCTAACTATCTATGTATTTTTATATCTCTTTATCTATCTAAATATCTAATTAACTTTCTTTCTTTTAGTCTATTATATATATATCTATCTATCTATCTATATGTCTGTCTTTCTTTTTTTTTAATGGTTGTTTTATTATTAATTATCACCCTCACTTTTGGCGGAGGAATACCATTTTTACAAACTAATTCTACCCTTATCCCTTTTACACCCACTTTAAAACCTAATCTAGAATTCTAGATTAAAATGTAAATTTCATATCCTTCTACTAATGGTCTCTTGGCCGATCAATAACAGTCTCTTGATGAAAGAAAAATGCGTAAGGAATAATTCAAACAATGTGTAAGTAAGAGCAGCCTCTTGGCCGAATAAAAGCAGAAATAATTCAACACACTGCCTCTCTTGGCCGAATCAAAGCAGAAATAATTCACAGAACCAGCCATTTCCTTCTCTCTTGGCCGAATCAATGCAGAATACTGGTTCCTTCCCTCTCTAGCTTTGTCCAGCCTGCTTTCCTTTTAGTTAACCTATGCTAGTTCTGTGAAACCTCCTTATTACAGCTTGACTTAACCTGAAAAGAAATCCAACCAAAAAGAGGCCTACCAAGCAATAAAACATTACAAACTCTCTCCTTATTCAACTTCCCTCAGGTTCTCTAATCCCCCTGCCGGCTGCAAGAGAAAAAAGAAAAAACTGACAAACATTAAAAATAATTTCTTAGTTAATAATTTCAGCCCTTTCTAGAGCTTGCTCAGCCCTTTATCAGGCTTGTAGTTTCTTGATCAATCGTGCTCTTTTATGGGTAGAGAATCAGAACTGAGTGCGACAGCTCCCATGAGATAAACTCGGCACTGACTCTGATAAGTCTCTTGGCTAATCAATGCACTTGCTCATCCGTAACTGCGGTAACTACGAGATAGTTATTACAGTCGTAGCTGACATTATTGCACATAACAAATTCCAGTAAAAATTGATAGTTCTAATCACTATCTCCAAGCCAGTTCCTCCAACCAATCATTTCCTTTCCTTTCTGACTTTGTCCAGGCTACTTTGTTTTAGTTAAACCTTTGCAAGAGCCTTGCTAAGGATTAACTTAGCCTGAAAAATCCAACCAAAGCCAAACCCAAACAATAAAATTACAAAATACTTCTTATCCGGCTTCCCTCGGAGCAGGGAAGCTATCTCTTTCTACTTTTATCTCCTGCCAACTGCAAAAAAAGACAAACACTAACAACAATTCATTAGATAAATAATTTTCTACCCTTTCTAGGGCTTACTCAGCCCTTTATCGGGCTTAAAACAAAAACCTCCCCCCCTCCCCCCCTTTTCAAATTAATTCATGTTTTTTGAAGCCTAATATACGGAAATGCAATTTTATCTAATCTTATTAGTCCTTTGAATTTTTCAGGTATATTCTCCCCTCTAAATTCTTGTGATCCTTTTTTCATTCCTTCTTCCGCTAATCTATCTGCAATCATGTTTGATTCCTTATAAATATGCTTAATTTCACCTTTTATTTCTCTTAGAATGCTTCTAATGTTATCAATCTCTTCTTCAAATTGCCATAAATATATCTTTCCCTGTACTAGGTCCACTAGTATTTTTGAATCCACCTGTGCTTGAACCTTTTGGTAATTATTAGATTTACAAATTTGCAACCCCTTTTGTAGGGCTATAATTTCTGCTTGCAAGGCAGAAGATGCTATATCTCTTGATGTGAACGCTTTCAGTACCTCTCCTTCCGCATTTCTTATTAAACCTCCTCCACCAGCTTCTCCCATTTCTCTTTTAAAGCTTCCATCAGTATTTAGTATTAGACTGCCCTGCTCATGTTTATTCCAGTTAACTATTTTCATAATTGGCATTTTTCTTGCTATTGTTGCGAGGTGCCATTCTTTTATTCTATCTTCCTCTTTTTTCCTGTTTTCCACTTTTATTGGATTACAAGTCGTAATAAAAGCACTCTCTTTTTTTATTTCTTCCAAAATGACATTATGTTCCATTTTTACATTATCATATCTACTTCTGTTTCTAGCTTTCCATATGCACCATAGCACTATATGTGGAATATAACTTCTAATCCATTTTAAGATATTATTTTTTGTTTGTTTTTCTGACCAGTTTTCTAGCCTATTTCTTAAATTAACTGTACTTCTTTCAATATTAGCTTCAATTTCTAGTTTATTCCACACTTTTATAGCTATTTTACCCTTAGAAAATAGGTGATTTGAGCTCTCTATATCTTGATGGAAACATTCACATCTTGATGCTAGTTTTATGCCCTTTTTCTGAATGTTCGCATCTAGGGGAACAATGTTTGACATGATTTTCCATGATAAAACATTAACTTTTTGAGGCAAATCTTTTTTCCAGAGTAATTTAAATTGTAAGGGTTTTCTGCTTCTTACTAGCTCCTTGGCACTTTTTAATGTGAAGTTTCCGTTTGGATTTAAAGTCCATTTCCACCCACTTTTCGTTAGTATTGTATGCTTTTCCATGCTGCTTTGTTGTTCGCGCATCATTTTCTAGCTTCTAGACGCTTTTTTTATATTTTTAAAAGCATTGTTTCCTAACCCATATTTAGCTTTTACAAATGCCGTCCAGATGTTTTTATCTGATTTTATTCCCCACCAATTCTTACATGCCCACGCTTTGGATATATCTTTTAGGCTGATCAAGCCTAAACCTCCCTCCTCTTTTGGGTAACATAAATCTCTCCATTTTTTCCAGTGCAGCTTATTCTTCCCTTCTCTTTTACCCCATAAAAAATTAGCCATTTCTCTTTCTAGTTTTTTAATGATTATATTTGGGGGTTGTGCCGTCATTAGTATATGTATTAATGAACTATGTAGCACATGGGTAATTAGTGTGATTCTTCCTGCCATATTTAATAAGTTTTCTTTCCAGCCGGCAATTTTATTCTTTATTTTATCCAGTAAAAATGTAAAATATTCCTCCTTTACTCTTCCTTCATAAATTGGGCATCCCAAATACATTAATGCTCCTTTACACTATGCAAAACCTGTGACCCTTTTAATTTTGAGGGCAATGTTTTCTGGTGTTTTGGCTGCTATCAGAAATTGACATTTATTCTTATTAAGCTTTTGACCTGTTTCTTCTTCTAGTATTTGTATAAGCTCCATCAAGTTTTCCATTGATTTGCTGCTAGCATTTGTAAATATGATCACGTCATCAGCGTATGCCAAGCAGCATATTAATGGCATATCTTTGGGCTATTTGTAGGCTAAGATGTTGCCATTTCTAACTTTCTCTTTTAAGTTTACTATAAAAAGATCTAAATAAATATTAAACAAAGAAGGGGACAATGGGTCCCCTTGCCTGAGACCTCAGGTTGGTTTAAATTCTTCACCTGCCTGGCCATTTATAAGAATTTTAATCCAAGCACTAGATATACATCTATATATAATATCTATCCAAAATTCTGAAAACCCCATTTTTCTCATTATATAACAAAGTATATTCCATTCTACTTTATCAAATGCCTTAGCTAAATCTAGTTTCATGATTACATTATGACCCCTGACCTTAGTCCCTATATCTCTTATCATTTCCGATGTTAAATTAATGTTTTCAGTTATTAGCCTATTTTTAACAAAACCTACTTGTTCCGGCTCTATTATGTTTGGTAATATTTTGCTCAATCGTTCCTGTAACAATTTGGCTAATATTTTATATATGGTATTACATAAACTGATTGGCCTGTAATCTTCTCCTTTTTGAGGATTTGTTTTCTTAGGTATCAAAACTATGTATGAGCTGGACCATGTTTTTGAGATTTCCGCACCCGCGAATATCCAGTTGATAGCTTCTAGAACATCTTTTTTGATTATATTCCAGCTTCGCTGGAAAAATGCATTATTCCAGCCGTCTGGTCCTGCTGCACTATCTTTATTTGCATTAAAAACTGCATTCTTCACTTCTTCTTCCGTAGGAAATTCTGCTAGCATTTTGTTGTCTTCTTGCGTGACTTTTCTTTTAATTTTCTCCATTAGTGTAAAGTTTCTATTTGTATTTATCCCGCTTAAATGTTTTTTTAAAAATTCTTCTAATTCGATTTTAATATCTTCCTCCTTTTCAACCCACTCTCCGTTAGCTCTTTTAAGACCTTTTATTCCTAATCTTTGCGACTTAATTTTTGCCATTGTATAGAAAAATTTCGTATTTTTATCTCCATCCTTCAACCATTTAACTTTCGCTCTCTGTTTCCAGTAAATTTCTTCCATGTGCATTCTTAGTTTTAATTCAGCTTTAGCTTTATTAACTTCTGTTCTGGTTTTTTTATTTTGTATATTTTCATATTCTTTCTCTATTGTTATGGCTTTCTGCTCTGCCTCTTGAATTTTCATAGCCACATTGCCAAACACTTCTTTATTCCATTTATTAAGAGCAGATCGTAATGCTCTCAGTTTTTGACCCAATCTCTGCATGGGGTTACCCGGAATCGGTTTTTCCCATGTATTTTTAACTATAGACTCAAAATCCTTGTGTAAGCCCCACATATTTTGGTATATGAAGGCCTTCTGGCTTACCTTCTTTTTTCGAAGACTTACCAGGAGCAGGCTGTGATCTGAACAAGTTCTGCTTAAATGCTGTACTTTAACTTCTCCCATAACAGCTAACCATTTTGTATTAAGTAACACTCGATCAAGTCTAGACCAGATCATTTTCTTATTCTTCTAGTTATTACACCAAGTGTAATTTGTACCTAGGTATTCAACCTCCATTAAACTTGCATTTGCAATAGCCTCATTGAATTGAGTCATTGCTACCGGATTTGGTGTCCTACCTCCCTTCTTTTCCGATGGGCTTCTAATTGTGTTGAAATCTCCTCCTATAATCCATGGGGATTTCGTGAGTGCTATTTTTCCCATTTCATGCCAGAGCGTTTTCCTTTTTTCTTTTACATTACTTGCATAAACCGCTGAAAAAATAATCTCTGGTTGCTTAGCCATTTTAAAGTTTATTATTTGATCATTTTCTAATAAAATTTCAATGTCTATGGGGCTATTCCACATAATCCATAATTTACTATTGTGATTCGAGAAGGCCTTTTGCATGCCTATCCTCATCCTGTATTTCTCTATCTGATCTTTAGTTACCATTGGTTCAGCTAAAATTACTATTTTTAATTTATATATTTTAATTAAATTTCTAATTCTGTTTATTGTAGGAGCGTTCGCTACTCCTCTTATATTCCAATATAAACTGTTCATAATAAAGTGTACTTGGCTTGTGCTCTAGTAGTACATTTCGATTCATATTTTGAGTTAGTATATTTTTTCGTGTTTCTTGTAGCCTTACTAGTACTCGGTGGGGCTTGCTCTATCTTCATTATTTTATTTATCTTTTCCAAGCTCATATTTAATTTCATGATTTCTTCTAATGCTTTTTTCCTGTCTTTTGGTGCATGGCTGATTTTCTGCTTTTTAAGCCATAAATCATCCTTTGGTGCTTTCAGAACTAAATTGTATTCTTCATCGGTGCTGCTGGACAGTGGCCAGCTTTTAGCTTCTATTTCCTCTTCAGAAAGCAAGTCATCCTCATCCCAATCATGCTGATCTATATGTTTTGGTAACTGTTCTTTCTTCCTTTTAAGTATTGTTTTTTTCCTCCCTAGCCTTTCTACTCCTTCCACCTCCCTTGGTATTTTATCTAGCCATTTTCTGATCTCCTCCATATTGTTGTTATTATCTCTCAGCTCTATCCTTCTCTCCTCTCTTCCTAGCTCTTCCCTATTCGTCAACTCATCTCTATCCTTATTCTTTATTTTTTCTTTTTCTCTCCCCTCAACAGATTTCTCATTTGCCCGTTCTCCCTCTTTCTCCTCTTGTTCTGGCTTTTTTCCTTCCTCACGGCCCTCCTCTACCTCGCCCTTCCTGTCATCTTTTCTTACCCATTCCTTCACCTGGATTTTCCTCATGTTTGTTAGCATGCAAGCCTCCTCTGCATGACCCATTTTAAAGCAATTTAAACAATACATTGGCATGTTTTCTGGAACTATATACTGCCAGAAGCCCTGCTCTAAATCAATGCCAACCCATATTTTTTTTGGAGGAGACTTTTTGCAGTTAACCTCGATGAGAATTCTAGCTGCACTTGCTCTTGTCATATAAGCCGTGGCCTCATCAATCAGCCACGGTTTACCCACGCATAATGCTATAGAATAAATAAAATGTTTGCTAAATAGATGTAATGGAAGCTTAGGTAGTGTGAACCAAACCAGGGCATTTGCAGGCTCCACGGATGGTGAGAAATCGAGCGACCATTTGAGGATGCGCATGGGATATCCAGCCATGCTCCACTGCCCTCTAATCCATAACCTCAGGAAGTCGTCTTCTTCCTTGAGTTGAAAAATGACGTGCTTCCCGTCGTATATGGCTATTTTAACAACTTGCCGTAACTTTAGTGAAGCGATAAAAGCATAAATTTCTTCATAACTCGGCTTGCCATGGGAGAACTTCCCGATTAATGTAAACTTGAAAGGTTCCGCAAGCTTGTGGAACTCTTCTTCGGTAAGTAACACGGCAGGAGACTCCTCTTTAGCGTCAAAATTTGGGAACAGAATCGCGGTACCCTTGGCGATTGAACTGAGTGATTTTTTGTTGAACAGAAGATCCGAATCATCTATTTTTCTTAAACTTGAGCTCAAATCGCATCAAATCGCACCAAAATCGCACCCGAAATCACGATCGCAATCGCAATCGAGAGAGAGATAAAAATATATAAGTCCTTTATTTCAACCTTATAATCTTATATGTCTATCTTTCTATCGATCTATATATCTCTATATTTTTCTATCTATCATCTACCTATTTATCTATATATCTATCTATCAATTTGTTATTCTATCAATCTCTCTATCTGCATATCTATCTATCAATATATGTATCTATTTGTCTATCTTTCTTTACATATATATATATATATATCTATTTATTTTTCTATCTATCTAACTATCTATCTCTCTACCTATCTATCTATTTGTCTATCTATCTATCTATCTATTTGTCTATCTTTTTTTGGTCTATCAGTCTATAAAACTTATTATGAATCTGACTATCTATTTATCTATCTTTCTATATATATATCTATGTATCTATCTATATGTTTATTTATCGATTTGCCTATTTATTTATCTATCTATATGTATAAATATATTTTATTTCGAAATGTTTATGTCACTCTATCTTTTTATGTAACTATTTAAATATCAATATTTGTATTTATTTTTATCTCTAACTATCTAACTGTCTTTTTGTTTATCTGCCTACTTGTCAATATTTTTATATATCTACATTCAATCATTCTATCTATTTTTATTTCTATTTAAAAATATATCAAAAATCTATGGATCTATCAATCTATATGCCTATCTATCTATCTTTTTATCTATCTATCTATCTATATTTCTATCAATATATCTATCTCTTTATCTTTTATCTACCAATCTTTCTATCCTTATATATATATATATATATATCTATCTATCTATCTATCTATCTATCTGTGTGTGTGTGTGTGTGTTTATCTTTTTATCTGCATATCTATCAATCTTGCTATCTATCTATCTTGCTATCTATTTAAGTGTCTATCTATCTATTTATCTCTCTCTCTGTCTACCTATTTTTTTATCTATTTATTTGTTTATCTCTTTATCTATTTATCTGTCTGTGTATCCATCAATATGTATATCTATCTATCTATCTATCAATATGTCTATCTCATTAACTATCCATCTTTCTATCTATCTATTTTTCTAAATGTCTATATGTCAATCTATCTATTTGTGTCACTATTTATCCTTCTATTTGACTATCTTTCTAACTATCTAATTGGCTTTCTATCTATTAGGCTTTCAATTAATCTGTCTATTTATCTATCTATATATCTATGTATTTATCAACATGTCTATCTTTATATATATATATATATATATATATATATATATATATATATATATATATATATATATATATCTATATATATATCTATCTATCTATTTATCTGCCTATCCATGTGTCTAATAATCTATCAATCTATCTATCTATATATGAATATGTCTATCTATCACTATGTCAATCTATATATCTATCAATCTATCTTTTTGTCTATATGTCTATTTATCTATCTATCTATCTAACTGTGTATTTTTATATTTCTATATTTAAATATCTATTTATTTATTTTGTATCTATCTATCTATTTGTATTTGTGTTAATCTTTCTATCAATCTATATTTCTATCTATCTATCTTTATTTCTTTTAATCTATCAATATGTAAATCTATGTATTTGTATATCTGTCTATTTATCTATCTATTTAACTATCCAACTTTATATCTACATATATGTCTAACTATTTTTTATGTTTCTATCGATTAGTTTATCAGTCATCAATCAATCTATCTATTTTTCTATTTGTCTATTTGCATATCTATCTATCTATCTACCTATCTATTTTTATCTTTATCTTATTATCTAACTATTTTTTATCTATCTATTTGTTTATTTATCTATTTGACTAAATGCATCTCTTTAACTATCTATATGTCTATATGTCAAAATGTTTATCTATCAATCTTTATATCTAACTTTATCTATTTATCATTATATCTATGTGTGTATCTATCAATCTTTCTATCTATCTATATATTTGCATTTTTATCTATTTGTCTATATGTCTATCTATTTTTTTATATATTATCTATTTGTCTATCTGTCTATCTATTTATCTATTTAAATATTAATCTATCAATCTATCTATGGTTGTATCTTTCTATATGTTTATATGTCTCTCAATCTATCTAACTATATTTATATATGTCTATCTATCTATCTAAGTGTCTATATAATAATTTGTAAATCAATATATTTATCTATCTATATATCTATTTGTATATCGATCTGTCTATCTACATGTCTATCAATCTATCTATATATATATATCTGTATGTATGTCTTTTTGTTTTTTTATCTATATGTTTATTTGTTTATATATCTATTTCTCTAACTATCTATAAGTCTATATGTATATCTATCTATCAGGTAATCAATATATCTATCTATTAGTCTATCTAACTATTAATCTATCTATCCATTTATCTGTCTATGCATTTATTTGTATTTCTATCTATCAAATTGACTATTTGTCTATCTATATATCTACCTATCTTCCTTTTAGTCTATCTATCTTTCTATCTTTGTATATGTTTATATGTTTATCTATCTATCTAACTATATTTTTATATGTCTATCTATCTATGTATCTTTCTATTAATTTGTCTGTCTCTCTATCAATCTATCTGTCTATCTATTTGTCTATCTATCTGTCTATCTATCTGTCTATCTATCTATCTATCTATCTTTCTATATATCTATATATCAATCTATCTAATTTATGTCTATCTGTTTATCTGTCTATATATCTATTTATCTATATATATATATTTTTTCTATCTATCTATATGTCTATCTATATATCTATCTATCTCATAATCAATATAGCTATCTATTTGTCAATGAATCTAATAATCTATCTATCTATTTGTCTTTGCATCTATGTGTCTATCTATCTATCTATCTATTTGACTATCTATTGATCTATATATCTACATATCTTTCTTTCTATCTATATATCTATCTGTCTATCTTTCTATATATATCTCTATTTGTCTGTCTATTTTTTTATCTCTCTATCTATCTATTTGTCTATCTATCTAAACTATCTTTCAATCTATTTATATGTCTATTTGTCTATCAGTCTATTTGTCTATCTATCTATTTATCTATATATCTATGTATCTACCTATCTATCTATCTATGTGTATGTCTAACTATATATATATATATATGTGTGTGTGTGTGTGTGTGTGTGTGTGTGTGTGTGTTTCTATTGGTCTAATAAATGTTTGTCTAAGTATCTATATATCTATTTGAATATCTATCTATCTGATAATCAATATATATATCTATCTGTCTGTCTATCTAACTTTGCATCTATTTGTCTATCTATCTATTTATCTATTTAAATATTTGTCTATCTGTATATCTACCTATCTTTCTTTTTGTCTATCTATCTATTTGTCTATCAATATGTGAATATATCTATCTATCTAACTATCTAACTATTTATCTTATATCTATATTTCTATCTAATTATCTAAATGCCTTTCTATTTAATAATCTTTTAGCATAAATGCCTATATATGTATTTATCTAACTATCTATCAATCAATTTATCTATCTATCTATATATTTATCTAACTATTTATTTATTTATATATCTTTCTGTGTATCTCACCATATGACTATTTATTTATATGTATTTTTATCTCTCTATCTGTCTGTATGTCTATCTATCTATCTACCTATTTGAAAATTTGTCTATCTATCTAAATGTATATAAATCTATATATTTATCTATCTATCTATTTATCAGTTTATCTATTAATCAATCAATCAATCTGTTTGTCTATCTATCTATCTATCTATATGTATATTTCTATCTCTATTTATCTCTATCATCCTATTTGTTTAGTTGTCTATCTTCTTTATGAGTATTTATATATCTATCTATATGTCTATCTTTTTATCTATCTATCTGTATACCTATTTATCTATCTATTTGTCTATCTATTTTTTTATTTATCTATCTATTTGTCTATCTATCTTTTTATTTATCTATCTATTTGTCCATCTATATGTGTGTGTGTGTGTGTGTGTTTATATGGTTATTTATCTATCTATCTATTTATCAATCTAATTCTCTACCTATAAAATCTATCTATTTGTCTATCTATCTTTCTAACTATCTTTCTATATATTGATCTATTTATATGTCTTTCTGTCTATCTAATTATCTATATATCTGTAAATATATATATATATTTATTATTCTATCTATCTATCTATCAAAATATCACTCTATCTTTCTATATGTCATTTTATCAATCAATCTCTATGTGTATCTAACTATTTGTGTATTTATTAATCTATCTGTCTATCTATTTATATTTATTTTATATCTATCTTTTTATCTATCTTTCTTCTTATCTATCTATATGTCTATATGTCTATATGTTTATATGTTTATCTGTGTTTCTGTAAATCTGTCAATCTATAAATCTAAGTATCTATTTATCTACCTATTTATATATTGTCTATTTGTCTAACTATTTATCTGTCTACCTATTAAACTTTCTAAATATGTTTCTCTCTATTAGTCTATTAGTCATCAATCTATCTAACATTCAATCAGTCTATCTTTTTATGTGCCTATTTTTCTATCTGTCTATCTGTCTATTTGTTTATATGTCAATTTTTCTATATGTCTTTTACACTATAAATCTATCTTTCATTCTTTCTATCTGTCTATCTTTTTATCTATCTATCTTTCTATCTATCTGCCTGTATATCTGTCTATCTATCTGTATATAAGTTTATACGTCTTTCTATCAATATATATATATCTATCCTTCTATCTATTTTACTATTAATCAATCAATATTTCTTTCTATCTTTCTATATTTCTATTTTAATATCTATCTATCTATATATATATATCTATTAAATTGTCAATCAATAAATCTATGTATCTGCATATCTATTTATCTTCTATCTTTCTATTTCTCTAACTATTTAACTTTGTTTATAAATATATTTATCATTAGTATATCTATCTATTTGTCATTATGTCTATCTATCTATCTGTCAGTATATCTAAATGTCTATTTGTTTATCTATCTATCTCACTACATATCTTTCTATCTATCTAACTATTTTCCTTTCTAACAATCTTGCTATATATCTATTTTTCTATCTATCTTTCTACCTATTCGCCTAAAAACCTATATGTCTATATCTACATTTGTCTATCTCAAATTGTCTAACTATATAAGTATTTTACTATTTATCTCTAAGTCTATCTATCTATTTATTTATTTATCTATATATCTATTTATCTATCTATCTATCTTTCTGTATGTCTGTCCGTATATCTATATATTTGCTTATTTGCTTATTTGTCTATCTAACTATCTATCTATCAACCTATATGTATATCAGTCTATTTGTATATTTGTCTTTCTAAGTATCTACCTATCTATCTATCTTTATATCAATCTATCTATCTTTATATCTATATTTATATCAATCAATCAATCTGTCTAACTATCTTACTATTTATTTTGTTATCTTTTTATCTAACTATCTATGTATCTAACTTTTTATTTATCTGATTATCTATCTATTGACTATATGTCTATCTTTATATCAAACTACCTTTCTACATTTCTACATGTCTATCATTTTATCTATTTGTCTATCTGTCAATATGTCTATTTCTCTATCTCTCGATCTATTTATCTTTCTGTCAATCTATCTTTCTTTATATCTATCGATGTTGCTATATGTTTATCTATCTATTTGCTATTTGTCTATCTTTCTATTGGTCTATTTGTATATCTATCTATTTGTATATTTGTCCATCTATCTACATGTTTATATGTCTATCGATCTAGCTATTTATCTATCTATATATTTATTTAATGGTTTATATATCTACCTATTAATCTAACTATCTAACAATCTATCGATATGTATATTTGTCTATCTAACTATCTATCTGACTATCTACCAATCTAACTATTTTCCTATCTATATATTTGTCTATCTATCTATGTTTACATTTATATCTATCTATTTGTCTATCTATTTTTATTTATCTATCTGTCTATCTATCTATTTGCATGCCTATCTATCTATCTGGCAATTTGTTTATTTATCTATATGTCTATCTGTCTTTCATTTTGCTTATCTATCTACTTGTTAATCTATCTCTCTAAATATCTATCTGACAATCTCTATATCTAATTATTAGACTATCTACTATTACATATCTTCATATATACCTATATGTCTATCTATCTATTTGTTTATCAATCTATCAGTTTATATGTCAATCTATCTATCTATCGAGTTATCTATCTATATATCTTTTTGTCTAACTCTATATATCTCTCTATCTATCTATATATTTATCTATCTGTCT
>JAREIK010000095.1:129968-174700 GCA_029783825.1 Sapria himalayana
TATCTATCTAAATATATATCTATCTTTCTATCTATTTATCTATCTAATATGTAATTATCATTATCTATCTTTCTTTCTTATATATATCTATAATTATCTATCTAATTATCCATCTATCTATTTGTTTGTCCATTTGTCTATCTTTCTATCTATCTATCATCTGTTTATCTATCTGTCTATCTATATATCTATTTGTATGTTATTTATCTATCATTTTATCAATCTATCAATCTATCTATGTATCTTTACCACTTTCTATCTATCAATCTATCTATATTTCTATCTTTCTATCTGTCTATATCTCTATATGATTTTTTATCTAGTTGTATATATATATATATATATATATATATATATATATATATAATTATGTATCTTTCTCTCTATCTAATTATGGTACTATCTATCTATCTATCTGTCTACCCACACACACACACACACACATATATATATATATATCTATCTATTTCTATATATTAATCTATCTATATTTCTATCTATCTATATATCTTTCTTTCTTTCAATCTATTTATCTATCTATCTATATGACTATTTATTTATCTATCTATCTATCTACCTATCTATCTATTCGTGCATCTATTTATCTATCTATTCGTGCATCTATCTATCTTACCATGTGTCTATATATCTATTTGTCTATTTGTCTATATAACTATCTATCTATTTTTCTATTTTTTCTATTTATCTATCTTTATAACTATCTATATGTCTTTCTATCTAACTATCTATCTATCTATGTTTCTATTTGTTTATATGTCTATCTATCTATCTATCTAAGTATATATCATTCTATCTTTCTTTATGTCTATCTGTCTGTCTATTTGTCTATCTCTCTACCTATCTCTTTCTTTATCTATCTTTTTATATACCTCTCTATCTATCTTTCAACCTCGCTAACCAACTATCATCTATCTATTGTCTTTATTTTATGTGTCTATCTATCTATCTATCAAATATCTTTATATCTATCTATTTGACTATATATTGATATCTATCGTTTTATATATATTTATCTATCTGATTGTATATTATCTACCTATCTATCTATCTATCTATCTGCCTATTTGTTTATCTACTATCTATTTGTCCTAGTTGTCTATATATTTGTCTTTTATCTACATGTATGTGTTTTCTATCTATCTATTTATTTATTTATCTCTATCTATCTATCTATCTATTTATCTTTCAATCTCTCTCTCTCTCTATATCTATCTATATATCTATTTGCTATCTGTCTATCTATATATCTAACTAACTATCTATCTATCAATCTATCAATCTATCAATCTATCTATATATATATATATATATATATATATATATATTATTTATTTATCTATATATCTATTTATATACTTATCTATCTATCTGACTATAAGAAAAAGCCCAGGTGGCTAAATAATAATTTCAATCTCTATAGGATTTTTTCATCACTAAAATAGAATAACATCAGAATAATGATGAAAATTATCCCAAGCTAAAGTGCTCGTCATAAAATATTTATGAGAAAAAAATAATTTTCTACAAATTTTTTAATGATGGAAATTCCCTAGCTAATTATTTTTTTTCTTGCTAATTTTTTTCGTAATTAAGAATAGTAATTAATATTTATTGACTCAATATATATAGATAATTCCCTACCTAAATTAGCGATTAAAAATTCTCTAGCTATTTTCATTCCCAAGCTATTTTCACAATTTATTTTACAAAAAAATTTATTACATCTTTTTATATTTTATATTAAATTGAATAAAAACATATACTATAAATTATTTTTTATAGTTAACAAAAGAAAAAGTAGTCCAGAAATTATTCTGATACAATTATTACATAATTAAAATAAAAACATACATAGGTATATAATTATTTAAAACAAAATTATCATCCTCATCATTAGCTGAAACATTTGTGCTAGGCTCTCCTGCATGGTTTTTCTGCTGGAACAATGTGTCCTATATATCTCATAAAGGCTGCTAACTCTGATTCCATATAACACTTCTGCTGTTGTTTTGCATCTAATACTACTTAAAAAATTATTTTAAACTTCCTCGACAACATTAGTATCAACACTAAAATCATGAATTAAACTCACAATATTATAAACTAAAGAAAGGCACACTTTAGACACAAAACAAAAGCAAACAAATGTGAAGTAAAATATTACTTAATTTCTAGATGCACTGTTTGACCAGATCCAGCAACTAAAGCATCTAACTCAAGTTTATTTTTCAATTTCAAGCACTTTACTAATACCTTTTCATTATTTTCAAGGGATACTGCTGCATATATGAAATAGTTATGAAAAAATAAACAAGAGAGAAAACTAATAAAAGAAATAACTAACCAAAAAACTATTTAAATAATATAGTGTAGCCAGAAGAAGTTATTAGAAAAAATAAAAAAAATGAGAACCAGTATTCAATGAGAAATCAAATCATGCTATTTTTCCCAGAGAGAGGTTCCCAGGTCCGAGTCCAACACCAACTTCTTCCCTTTAGTATTAAGGATCAAGACACTCACTGGAGCCTCCAAGCATGCGACTCCGACCCCATCAACTAACTCATTTTATTATTCAGAGACACCAAATCTGTGTGTCCCATGTTTTCATAATGAAGACTAATATTTCTTCACCAAATCAAACAACTCAAACCTAGCAAAACAAGATGATTTCATCAATTGAATAGATACATAAAATGATACACATACTAATTATCAACTTATTTTTTAAACAAGAATACTAGCACATGAAAATAATAGACACCCATTGTAAGGTGAACTACAATAGAAAGCATCAAAATCAAATGAGAATCAGCTAAGCATATAATTAGAGCAAAATGGAAGAAAAAGAAGGGAGCTTTGCCTATCCATCATGCACCCTTGTTATTGTAGTTGAGCAACCAGCACTATCATTAAAATGACCACCTTAATAAACAAGCAAACACCAGCAACAAGCACCACAACTAGAAGGTGGGATGCACCAATTTGTGTTGGCTCACAATAAAGAAAGTTATTTGGCATTCTTCTAGTCTCATATGGCTCTCCTCTTCTTGGTGTAGGTTCAAACTACATCAATTTTAAGGCTCAAACTGCATAAATTTTAAGACTCAAATAGCTTCAACACAACCACAAAAACTATCATTTCACATCATAAACAATTTAAAAAACAAAAGCAAAATCAAAAACAAAATAAAAGTCAAAAACAAAATCAAAATCAAAAACTGTTTGATAATCACCCCAATTGTAGCCATCCATTACAAGCTGGTGAGCTCGAGCAATAAGCTATAGATTGTTTGTTTGGTAAAATTGGTCAGAGATGTTCTATAGAAGAAGGATGGCGAGAGTTGAGGTGAAGGAAAAGCACAAGTGGGTCTAATTTCTGTCTCAACTAAGGAAGTCAAGAAAAAATAATCAAACAGATCGGTGAAAGACTTCCAAAAGTTAGCATTGCCATACTTCGGTAGGCACTCATCATAAAATCCATAAAATTTAGTGATCTGCTGAATTTAGTGATTTCCCCTTAGGATTGTGATCCACTATGGATAGTGCACTTTAAGAGCCACTAGGAGTGAGACTGTCTCAACTGAATAATATCCAAGATCAACATAATCTTACATCCAACTCAATTTTGAGATGACACACGTTTTTTAATGAAAGAAAAGAATCATTGGTTAGGTTAGTCAGCCAACACAGAACAAAACCAGAATCAAGAACAATAATGCCACCAAATAAATCTTTTCTTGTTTAGCGACACATTAGCAGAAATCATGTGCCAGCAAGTTGCTAACTATTCCTTTTTAATTAAGTGCGGAGATAAGAGCTTTGAAACTGCAACTCTTATGAAAGACTTGCATTAATGTATATCTTTCAACTTATCATCACATATTATTCTCCACATATCTCATTAATCATTTAAAAAACAAGAATATTTAATGATTAATTGAAATTAAAGAATAACACCATAGATTCTCATTGGGGGGAGGTGAAGATGATGGATGTTGGCATACATGTAGATTATTTCCTTTTATATAGTCTCAAATCTTCTTTACAACATTAGAACGAGATAATGCATCTTTACTTGTACTAAAAAATTTTATGAGAGAGTATCAAAGAGGAATAGGTATCCAAAAATCCAGAAGTTTTCTTCTTCTCTTGTTTTTCTCTGTGCTTTGATTTATCTCTGAAGATATGAAGAAATAATATTTATTTAGACACATTACAAATTGACTTCACCATGACATATTTAACCATGAAAAACATTTACCTGTCTCATCATCTTCTTGTCTTTTCTTTGATTCCTTTTTCGTTAATAAACAAAAACCAAAACAATTCAAAAATAATTTCTATACAAAAGTTTCATGGTTAAAATAAAAACATAACATTGTTTCATCATCATTTAAAATAAAATCATCCTCATAATTAGCTGGTGCATTAGTGCTAGCCTCTCCTACATGGTTTCACTACTGGAACTCAGAATGCTATCTATTGCATCAAGGCTGTAACTATGACACCATATAGGGCATCTGTTGTTGCTTAACAATCTTATTTTCTTTCATCTCATCATTCACTTCTTTCATTTCCTATATTTCTTTCTTTAAATGAGTAATCTGCTTATTTTCTCTACTTTCATTTCCTGCATGTTTTCCTTCAATTGAGTAATCTGCTCAACCTTTTTTTTCATTTCTATCTCCATAACTTCAAAACATTCATTTATTTTCATTACTTGCTATTCAACCACCTCATCCACCACTACTATGATAGAGGAATTAGAAGCATGACTGCTACAACATGCCACTCCCTTCAAGTCGATGCCATATACTCATTGCTTCTTCTGACCTCTTATAGTCTCCAAATAGATATGATCATAGTCAAGTGGTTGAAGATCCATAGAACTTTCAAATCGTTGAGAAGCAGCTATCACACGTTCCTCCATGAGTTTTTGTGATAAAATAGAAAAAAAAAATACTATTCTAGATATACATAAAATAAATCTAATATTTTCATTCCAAACAGCCTTCAAAATTTACTATAGTATTCTAAATGTTTATTAATATAATATTTTCTTACAGTAATCATCTGAGACTTGTTGTCAACAAACTGCCCATCCACTTTCGTCACATGCATCTTTCTTAAAATCTCATAAAAATTGGATTCTCGACCAAATTTTCTAGCCTAAAGTATGTATTTATTTAGTAAAAAATTAACAAATGTTAGAAAATGTTAGCTAGAATAATTAAACCATGCATAGATTTGATTTATTTGGACTATTAGGCCAATTATTAAATATATAAATGTTTAAAACTTATAAATTGTACCAAATCTCGAGTGCACTTAAAGCTCGATTTTAACCCATCTATGTGGCGAGACATTCTTGTACCTATTCCAGCTACCTTAGTCCCTCGGTTTTTGATAGCTATCTTTGATTTTTTTTTCACATCTAGCTCATGCCAATACTTAAGCCACTCGGGCCACTCATCCTCAGGTATAAAATTAGGCCTATCTTTTAGAATCTTTAATTTTTGAACAAAATCTGAGTACCATTCAGTAGTTTTGCTTTCCCAAAATGACTTTATTTGTCCATTAAATTTGGGTACCATGTGCACTGATTCGATATCTATATATAAGAAAACTCAAAAAATAACTATATTAATAATAAGGACATAATTATTTAATACTTAAATAATAACCAACATAATAGTTAACTAATTAGATAATTAATTTTCAATGTTTTGTTTATTAATTTTAACCTGAAAGTGATTAAAGTTAGTCTCTCTTGTTGATTAAGAAACTTTCTTCCATGAGAATGCTTTAGAATCAACCATTTTCTTGAAAGACTTTGTAATTATAGCCGAATACTTGTGTAAATGGAATGAAACTATAAAAATATAAAAATAACATTGAAAACATGCAAATCATAACTATATATAAAAACAAAAACACTAACAGGAACATCATAATTTTAATTTAAGTAATATTTACATATCTATTATACCTCCCATCCACAATCTCTATCACTAACTTAGCACTGCATGCAGAGGAAAGCATAGTATTTGATGATGTCGATGGTGTTGTAAATGGGAGAACTATTAGTGTAAAATGTGGTGTAGAAGATGGTGATGGATCAAAAGTGTGTGCAAGAGGGATAATGGGTGGTGGCCTTATATCTGATAAAGGTGATGGTAAAGGTGTTAATGATGGCAATGGTGATAGTGATGTTGAAGTTTGGATATATTGGGTATGAGATGGTACTGACTGTACAACATAGAACAAATAATAGAGATATAATAAACATCACTAATGGATTGCAACAAAATATAGAAAGTCTTTGAAACTATAATACTCTAATACAATTATAAAAATTTAATTATTGACATCACTATCATTCTCTAATGAATCTTCTGACATTTCATTTGATTCTAATGGAAGTTCCAACTCATCTTCAGATAGAAAAAGGAACATCTTCAATTTCTATTTGGTCACCATTTTAATCACATTAGTTTTCTGGATCTTCATCTACATGCACATGCTCAATATTATTTAAGTCATCTTCTAGAAATGATAGTTCAACAGCTAAGTTTGCACTTCTTTTTTGAGATGTTGGTACTTCAAAATTTGACCGAGCTTTAATTTTGCAAATAGCCCAACAATCAATCTTATCATGAGATAAACTCGGATATGTACAATAATATACTTGGGTGGCTTGAACTGCAATAATAAATGGCTCATATCGATTAAATCTATGTTTATGGTTGACATCCACTAGCTTATAATCAGAATGAATCTTTGTACCCCCATTTTGTGTATGCTAAAACCACTCACATCTTAAAAAATACAATCTTGTTATTTTTGAGTATAGTATACTCCAATTCAATAACTTATGTGAGTTAACCATTATAACAAATCTCAGCTACACTATAACTTGAGCCTTTAATGCATGCACTACTATTCATAGTTACATTAGAAGAATTGTGTCCTATTGTGTGAAATTTATATTTATTGATAAAATACCCATGATAGGTTGCCACATATCTAAACGAGCTTTTAGTTAGATTCAGTATTAATATGTTGGAATCTCCATTTGAAGGATCATTTGTCTATTGCATAAATTCAACAAATTATGTTAAATACTAAAAGATACTAATAAATCAAATAATTCATAAAATAAGAGCTTGAGAATTTTCACATAGTTCTTGAACTAATTTGCAAATTCTGTTTCTAGCATAGAATCGACCTCATGGCTGAAAATGGTTAGCTGCCTATGTTTTAACTACTCAACATAAACACTACACAAATATAAATGGATGGAGAACAATGGATATCAAATTTTAATTAACTATATTTAGGACAAAATTTAACTATGATTAAACCTTCAACCATTTTGGGTATACATACTCAATAAATGGTGCAACCTCCTCACAAATAAGTAAAACATAGCTCTAAGTTGTGTTGTACTCTTCATCTATCATACATCTTTTCTTTGCTCTTCCAAATGCTCTTCTATGGTGCTTGAAAATAAATAGAATGTCCACGGATTCATCTTTCACCAGCACACAACCTTCATCATTCCGAAGCACATTTCTATTCTTTGTGTTGACATGATCCTCAAAATAATAAGAACAAAAAGATGATGCTTCTTCTACTAAATATGCATTGAAAATTGAACCTTCAACTTTTGCCTTGTTTCTATTATTTAATTTCAACTTACGAAGATACATATAACCATTATGTTAGGTTTCAATTTAATCAAATAACAATATTAATTTAAGCTTGAAATAATAAAACATAGCTACTTAAATTTATTTACCTCACAAAAGGATACTCCCATCTATATTTCACTAGGCCAACTATCCTTGCTTCATATGCTAAATGGACTGATAAATACTCTATTGAGTCATAAATGTTGGGTGAGAATATTCATTCAAGCTTACAAAGAATGAGAGGTAAGTCATTCTCCAATCTTACCATGTCAGCTATTTTGATTGTGGTTGCAGTTAGATGTTTGAAGAACAAACTAAGTTCGGTAAAGACCTTCCAACCACTTAGGAGAAGTATTTCACGCAAATCAATTGGTATAAATCATTGCATAAATACATGATAGACATGACTTTTTATTCCAAATAATTTAAAATTTTTCATATCCACACATCTGCCCATATTTGACAAATATCCATCAAGGAATTTTAAATTTTTAACTCATTCACACAATGTCTGTCTTGCCTTCTTATCAAGTGTGTAACAAGCTTTAGGGTATTTTTTGTAGCCTAATTTTGTTTGAATTCAGGATGCCGATAGTAATCATTCAACTCTTATCTTGATTTTAAAGTGTCTTTTGTTTTTTTATCTACATTAAGGACAGTGTTGAAAACATTGTCAAATATATTTTTTTATATTCGTTACATCTAAGTTATGAAAAATAAAATTGGGGTTCCAATAGGGCAACTCCCAAAAAATACTGCATTTCATCTAGCCAAATATTTTGCATATTGGTCCATTAGTTCCAATAGCATCCATCTCGTGAACGAACAACTGGTGCAATTGTTATCACTATTTTGTTTTTTCAAAATGCAATGTTATTTCTGTGGAATGGATGATTTGTAGGTAAAACCTTATGTTGGTTATCAACCATGACTGTTTATCACTGAATTTGAGGGTAAATGCATCAAACTTTTCCATGCAATACGGGCATGCAAATCATAGTGTAGTAGTCCAACCAGACAATATTGAATAAGCAGGAAAATTACTAACCATCCACATAAGGCCTACCCACATTATGAAATTTTGCTTCTTTGAGATGTCATATGTATTCAATCCAATATATCACAAATTATTTAACTATGCTATAAGAGGTTGTATGAAAACATCCATAATGTCTTTTGGATTTTTTTCCCTTGAACCAATTTTGACATAAACATATATTGCTACTTCATACATAACTATAGAGGCAAATTATAAGGTGTCACTATCATTGGTCATGTTGAATATTTGAAGGAGTAAGCTTCTCACTTCTCAATAAAGATCAAAGACCAAAATTTCTACTGTAATTCAACTCAATCTTTGAATATTAAAATAAATAAGATATAAAAAATTAATGGAATGAAGAGCCAAAACCCAAGAACTATTGGCTAATTAATTAATAAAGAAATCAGACATGAGCAAAAACATATTTAGACTATAAAACATATCATACAAAGTATTCAACTAGAAAACATAGATGTGAAGCAAACTACAATTATAGATTTCTAGCTTTACAAATCTAGACTGATTAGAGATACAAAAAATTACAGACAGTAACATTAACATAATTTGTGTAAAATTGCAATCAAAAGATTGTTTGGTAAAGAAAACTTACATACACATCAATTAATACCTAATCAATAGGAAGGATGAGAACTTATTAATTTAGCAAAGATTATAGATATTTCATCACTTATATATTTTTTTCAATTAAATATTAAAAAAAAGCTAAATTTTGACAAGGGCAGCCCGAGAGGGCTATTTTTTACAGTGCCCAAATAGTTAACGAGTAAATCAACCAAATGGCCACACCATATTTAAAAGCTTCTAAAATAGGTTAATTAATTTCATCAAACAATTACATGGCTATAATTGCAAATAACTTAAAAAATCTTTTAATATACTCATATTATAATTTTACACCAAGCCAAAAAGTTGCAAATATATAATGACAAAAAATAAAATGATACACATAAATACAAACAAAAAACTATACATACATATGTGTGTGTGTGTGTGTGTGTGTCATATATCAAGAGTATAATAATCTGCACAAACAAATTTATTTACATATGCTAAATCTAAAATAGCTGAAAAGAAAAAAAATAAAAGGAAAACATACAAGAGTATCATATATCAAGAGTATTATATTTTGCATTAATGATAATTTTTAATTTTTGTTTATCATTAATTTTTTCTTGCTAATTTTTGAATTTATAAAAAATATACTAATAGAATAACATTAAATCTAAAATATCACACCAATATTAAAGATATTTTTTTCATATGGAGATTGATGATCCAATAAACAATTTTAATTAATAAACTTTACTTTGATATATTGATTCTCAGTAATAATCTCAGAATCAACATTAAATCATAGTCAAATTGTTGAAAATCATTAGTTGATGATGTGTTACATCTTGTTTGATTTTTTTTTTGTTTTTATTTAGTTGTACAATATTATCTTGATCATTTCTAATTTTTTGTATGTGTTAAAAAAATTGGCATGTGTTTTGTGTAAAGAAGTATATGAGTATACATGTTTCATTGTAACCAAAAAAAATGTGCATGTAAAGTAAACATAGACTGCACTAAATAAACGACTTCACACGCATCACACATCTACTACATTGGATATATATACTATATGCACATTTTTTTAAAAAAAGAATTGTATACTTTTTTACTAATCAAATTATCTATCATATTACTCTTGTTAACATTATATAATGATGGAACAATTACTTATTATAAATGTATACACAAAATATGACACCATGCATGGCCAGTGTGCTTTGAGAATGCATGGTATCTTGCTCTTCTTTGAATTTAAAAAATTGCAGTACCTTACTCATCTTTTCCTCTTGTTGTATTTTATTCATCATCTTTTACTATTATTCTTCGAATTTAAGAGCTAGCACACTTTCTGTTGAATCGACATCCATTAAACATTAAAAAAAAAATCATTAAAAGAAAAAAACTTCACACTTATGATTTTTCGTTAACACATAAGAACTCAACAAAAAACCACCATTTAGATCACTATCAATTTTAAATTTGCAAAACTCATTACTAATTTTTAAATAAATTATAATGAAAATAAACAAATAAAATACAGACAGAGAAAGAGATAGAAAGAGAAATGTTCTTTGTTGGATATGTAGAGATGGCCAGATGGTGGGAGAGACGTGTCATAGACGAAAAAAATTAGAAAATGAAATTATTTTATATTTAACCATAAATTATATTATTTCATAAATAAATACATTTATGGTTAATAATTAAAGAAATTTCTTAGGTTATTTTTAATAATATTATTTATAAATTAATAAAATAAAGTTCAATAATAAAAAATTAATTTATGGTTATAACAATGAAAAAAATAAATAATATTACTAATAACCATGAAAACAATTTATTGGTAATTAAATTTTCATATTATTTTATTTATAAAAAAACATATTATTTCATATAACCATCGATAAATTGTATAAATGTATAACAAATACACAATTTATAACATCTCAATTAAAAAAAATAAATAACCAAGTAAATAATGAATAAGTGACATATCAATAATATTCAAACAAATAATAGAATAACTAACCATAAAAAATATATAATCATAACATTATCCAAAAAAATAAAATTAAAATTTAATTACTTAAAAATATAACTCATTAAAATAAGACTACAAATAAATCCATTAATAAAAAAAACAAAAGTAACCAAATTTGAACTTGTATATTACTATAACAAATGGTTTATCATATTGCACAATGTGTATTCATTATAGAGATAACTAATGATTTATCATAACTATAATAAATGATTTATCAACTTATATATTTACTTAAAAATATCCCTCTATGATATATCATTTCTTCATATGATATACATTATAGAGATAATCTCTTGTGCATGCATACAAGCATCATATTGCACATAACTATTATCTTAGTTGCACATTTATATTAAAGTATAAACTTTTATAAATAATGGCATATGATTATATAAATATACAAGTGTTTAGATATAATGTTGTGTTTAAATATTTTTATAAATGTTACATATATCTAAATTAATATATGCAATACTTTTATAAATATTATATAGTATATATATCACATTTATATAAACATTATAAATATTATATATTTATATAAAAATTTATATGTTATATAAATGTTTACAAATATGTATAAACATTTTATATGTTATATAAATGTTATATAAAAAATTATATAAATGAATAGTTTTATGTAAATGTTGTATAAATATTTATAAACATTTTTACATATGTGTGTGTGTGTGTGTAACATTATATTTTTATATAAACATATCAAAGTTTATATATAATGTAATATGTTTATATATATTAAAGTATAGACATTTATATATAATATCATATGATAATATAAATTTATAAAAGTTTATATATAAAGTTATCTATTTATAATATTTTTGGAGACAATCAAAACAGAATCCATAAACATTGAGTTTGTTTTTTCTTAAATTACAGAAGTAGAAAACATTAAGCATAATTATTTTTCCTTAAGTTACATAAGCATAAAACAATATGCATACATTTAGTATTTGAAATCCATAAAACCTTAAAAAATTAAATAGTAAAAGAACAAAGTTTACACTAAATATTTGTTGTTTCATTAATTGTGGAGAGTCAAACTCATATTAGTGATGTGAAAATAGAAGAAAGAAGAAGAAAAATTGGGAGAAAATTTAAAAAAAAATTAAAATTAAATATTCTGTATAAACCAACCTCCGTCAGTGGTAATCAAATTGAGAGAGATAGAGAAATGTATATAGTATTTTGAAGGAGAAGAGTAATAACAATCTTACCTGTTAACAGAAAGATGTAGAGCCAATAGGTTGCTCCCATATTCTTGTTTTGCTTCACCTTTCTTCCTCTTCGAAAGATATAAAAAATGTTTTAAGTGCTTGAATACCTTAGTGTTTTTTTTCACAAAAACTTTAAATAAAAATATGGATGTAAATATATTGAAAAAAAAGAGACAAAAATATAAAAGTAAACTAAAATTTTTAAAAAATAAATTTTAAATAAAAAAAATGAAATAAATTTTTATTTACCCATAAATAATAATATTTCATGAATAAATAAAATAATATTATAGTAAAATAACATATTTCATATATATATATATATAAGGTTGTATATTTTTAAGAATTCAAAAAAAAATTTATGAGTATAATATGAAATAATTATAAAGGCTTAAAATTTCATATTATTTGATGTAATTTATAATTTATAAAATTCCAAAAATTACTTAAAGTGAAAAGATCAAAAAAATATATATTTATTATTTTAATAAAAATGGAATATTATAAGTTAATAGTAAAGATCTTACTAAATTGATTAATTCTTATAAATTTTAGTTGGGACAAAAAATAAAATTTGAATTCGAATTAGTGTAGGGTCAATTTGGTATTACTTTTCAAAAATGTTTATAGGGCTAAAAATAATTTTAAGTATTTTTATGACAAAAATTTCATTAGAAATATTGTAAATAAATCTCTGGAAACCCTAAAAAAATACTTGAAGTGTTCTTTTAATAACCACATTGAGATATTTATTTTTTAAATCATCAAAATTTTTTTGTTGTAATTAAACCATATATGTATTTTTTTTATATCAATTTATTTTCTTTTAAATTTTTTGAAAATTTTGAATTTTTTTTATAATTCAAAATTTTCAAAACTTTTTTAAATAATTTTTTAAAAGATATATATAATCATAAAAATATATATTTTTTACTTTAAATAATATAAATATTTACTTGTTTATCCGTTAATTTAGATATTTTTAATATTTTTTTATTTATTCATACAATTAAATATTTTAGTTTATTAGTAGTAATTTTTATGAATGTTCATTTATTAATTAAAATATCTTAAAAAATGATTATAATTATATAATTAATTATTTAATGTTTTTTAATACAAATATTTAAAATCATAATTAAATATTTCAAAAAAATAAATTATATAATTTTTAAAATTTTTTATAAACAAAAAAATATATATTTTAGTCTTTATTGATATAATTTTTTTATTCATATTTATATATATTTGAAATTATTTTTTAATAATATCCTATTTTTATAATTATAAGAGGAGAATGTGTCACTCAAGGATCACTCATCCTTAGACCATGGCATACTTTTAATATATAATTAAATAAAATATTAAAACAAATAATATATAAAAAAATTAAATCATTAAAGATTTGTGAAAAATATTATCTCAGCCCAAATAGTAAGGGAAATATCACTAGCTAAATGCATATATTAAAATTATCATTTAAGGAATAATCCCTTGCAATTAAATATAAAATCATAAAAAAAATTTCAAAATATTATTTAGCGAGGGATTTAGTTTCGAACTAATTAGCTTGGAAAAATCAATTTCTAAAGTCATTCCTAAAATGCCGACAATTTGTTGCGTGAAAATTTATGATAATATTAGCTAGAGATAATTTTCAAACGAAAATTTCGATCTCTAATCCATCAAAAATTCATCGCAAATTTGTAATTCAATGTAAAATAAAACATCTCTTCCTATTCTCAAGCTAATCCCTTGCTAATTAGCTATGGATTATTTATATTTCTAATTTTTTTATCTTTCTAATTATCTATCTATTTATCTATCTATCTATCTATCGATAGATATATATATATATCTATCGCAAATTTTTTTATCTTTTATCTATTTATCTATCTATCGATCTATTTATCTGACTGTTAATCTGTCATTCTGTCAATATGTCTATCTATCTAGTTGTTTATATATATATATATATATATATATCTATGTATGTATCGATCTATCAATCTTTTTATCTATTTATCTATCTATCTGTCTACCTATCTATTTATTTTTGTATCTATTTGTTTATCTATCTAACTATTTGTTAATCAATCTGACTATCTTTTTGTCTATCTATCTATACATTTGTATATCTTTCTATATAATTATCTATATATCTAACTATCTCTTTGTCTATATATATATATATATCTATCTATCTATCTATCTATTAATCTATTATTATGTCTATCTATATATCTATCAATAAATAAATAAATAAATCTATCTATCTAATTATATATATATATATATATATATATATAACTATCTATAAAATTATATTTATATCTATCTATCTAACTATTTATCAAACTTTCTATCTGTCTATCTATCTATTTATGTGTTTGTCCGTCTATCTTTCTAACTATCTATCTATCTAACTATCTGTATGTCTATTTGTATGTTTATTTATCTATCTATCTATCTAGCCAATTATATATATATATATCCTTCTATTTATCTATTTGTCTATTTGTCTATCTGTCTATCTTTAAATATGTATTTCTATTTAGGTGTCTATCTTTCTAAATTTTTAATTATGCATCAATCAATCAATCAATCTAATTATGGACTTATCAATCAATCTATCTGTATATATATATATATATCTATCTATCTATATTTATTTCTATCTATCTATATATTTATATTTCTATCTGTCTATCAATCTATCTATTTATATATCTATCTTTCTATATATCTTTCAATCTATTTTTCTATCAGTCTATCTAAATGATTATATATATATATCTATCTATCTATCTACCTATCTCAATCTATCTATTTGTGCATTTGTTTATCTGACTATGTGTCTATATATCTATTTATCTATCTATCTATCTAATTATCATCTATCTATCTATCGATCTATCTGTCTGTCTGTCTATCTATTAGTATAACTATCTATCTACCTGTCTAACTATCTTTCAATCTATGTGTCTAATTGTTTATTTGTCTTTCTATCTATCTGTCTAACTATATATCTATAAATCTATCTATCTACTTATTTATGTATATATCTCTCTACCTACCTACCCATCTATCTATCTATCTCTCTAATTGTCTATATATCTGTCTATCTATCTATTTGTATTTATATCTATGTGTCTATGTGTCTATTTGTTTATCAATATATATATATATATATATCTATCTATCTATGTTTCTATTTATCTATCTATCTTTCTATCTATCTATCTATCTATCTCTCTATCTAATTATCTATCTATCTATTAAATTATCTATCTATATAAATGTCAATCTATCTAATTATCTATTCAACTATCTAATTATATGTTTATCTATCTATCTATCTATCTATTTGTTTGTTTATCTATTAATCAATCAATCTATCTATCTAATTATCCATATATCTATCAATCTAATTATCTATTTGTATCTGCCAATCTATCAAATTATATATCTATCTATGTTTCTATTTATCTATCTTTATTTCTTTCTATCTATCTATCTCTCTATCTAATTATCTATCTATCTATTAAATTATCTATCTAAATGTCTATCTATCAAATTATCTATTCGACTATCTAATTATATGTTTATCTATTTATCTATCTATCTGTTTGTTTGTTTATCTATTAATCAATCAATCTATCTATCTAATTATCCATATATCTATCTATCTAATTATCTATTTGTATCTGCCTATCTATCAAATTATATATCTATCTATCTATTTATATATCTATGTATATTTCTATCATTTTATCTATATATCTATCTATATTTCAATTTATCTATATACATATATACTTATCTATCTATCTTTCTGTCTGTCTCTCTATTTATTTGTCTATTTGTCTTTCTATTCGTCCATATATTTGTCTATCTAGTTGTCAATCTTTCTATATATCAATCTATCTATCTATTATTCTATATATCTATCTATCTATCAATTTATCTTTCTAATTTTCAATCTATCTATATCAATATATAAGTATCTATCTATCTAACTATCTATCTATTTGTATATATATATATATATATCTATTAATCTATATGTTTGTTTATCTATCTCTATATCTATATATCGATCTATCTAATTATCTATATGTCTATATCTTTATTTATTTATTTATCTATCCATCTATTTGTCTGTCTGTCTATATAAATATTTATTTATCTATATATCTATCTACAAATTTTTCTTATATATATATATATATATAGTATCTATCTATATATATTTCTATTTATCTTCTATCTAACAATATATCAATCTAATTATCAATCAATCTATCTATATATCATTCAATCTATTTATCTATCTATCTTTAAATTTATTTATTTATCTATCTATCTATGTATGCATTTATCTATCTATTTATATACATATCTATATATTTATCTGCCTATCTATCTATTTATCTACCTATCTACCTATTTTCCTATCTATCTCTCTATCTATCTAACTATCTATACGTGTGTCTATCTAGCTATCTATCTATATATCGATCTATCTGTCTATCTATCTATCTATTTTCTATTTGTCTATTTATCTCTCTATCTATCTATCTTTCTTTCTAACTATATATATTTCTAACTACATTTCTATCTTTCTATTTATCTATCTGTATACCTACCTATCTTTCTATCTATATTTCTATCTATTTATCTATATATGTTTTTAACTATCTATCAATCTATCTAATTATCTATCTAACTATCAATATATCTATTTATCTATCTGTCTATCTATCTATATATCAATCTGTCTATTAATCAATCTATCAATCTGATTATTTAAATATTTTTCTATATCTCTATCTAGCTATCTATGAATCTATCTATCTATATATCTATCTACCTATATATCTATCTATATACCTATATATCTATTTAACTAATTATATTTCTAACTATCTACCTATCTACCTATCGACCTATCAATCTATCTAACTATCTATATGTCTATCTATTTATATGACTTTCTATCTAGTTGTCTATCTATCTATATATCTTTCTATCTATCCGTTTGTATATCTATCTATATATCTATGTATCAAATATCTATATATTTATATATCTATATATCTATCTATCTGTCTATCTGTCTAACCTATTTTTTTATCTATGTATATTTATATATATCTATCTATCTATATACATATATATCTATCTATCTTTATATATATATATATCAATCAATAATTCTTTCTATTTATCTATCTATCTATTAATATGTCTAAATGTATATCAATTTAGTTGTCTATCTATCTATATATATCTATCTGACTATCTATTTATTTATCTAACTTCTATCTATCTATCTATATAATTATCTATCACTAATCAATATTCAATCAATCTATCTATCTATCTAAATATATATATATATATCTATCTATTTAATTATCAATTTTAATATCTATCTATATATCTATTTGTCTATCTTTTTATCTATCTATCTATGTAATAATCTATCTCCCTTTTTATATATCTAATTATATATTTATCTATTTTTCTATCTGTTTATCTTTCTATCTATCTATCTCTCTATTTGTCAATCTATCTAACTAACTATTTTTTAGTCAATCCATCTATCTAATTATCTATCTAAGTATCAAACAATCAATTAATCAATCAGTCTATCTATCTATCTAATTATCTATTAATTAATCTATCTTTATCTATCTGTTTATCTATCAATCTATCTAACTTTATATCTAATTATTTATGTATATTTAGATCAACCTATTTATATATCTATCTATATATCTTTCTATCTATATATTTTCAATCTATCTACATACATACCTATTTATTTATCAATCTATCAATCTATCAATTTATCCTTCAATCTATCTATTTGTCAATTTATCTATTTGTTTATATAATTTTGTCTATTCATCTATCTATCTATCTATCTATACATCTATCTATCTATCTATCTATCTAATTATCTATCAATCTACCTTTCTAACTATCTTTCTATTTGTCTATCTATCAATCAATAAATCAATAAATAAATCAATATGTCTATTTATATATCTCTCAATCAATCTATCTCTCTATCTATATCTCTACCTATCTATCTATGTGTTTTTCTGTTTATCTATCTAGCTATCAATATATTTATCTATATATATATATATATTTGTCGATTACTATATATATATATATATTTATATATCTATCTATCTATCTATTTGTTTATTTGTTTATTCGTCTATCTTTCTATCTCTCTACCTATCTATTTGTCTATCTATATATCTATGTATATGTTTATTTATCTATAAGTTTTTATGTCTATCTATGTAACTATCTCTTTGTCTATCTATCTATCTGTCTATCAATAATCATGTCTATCTGTCTTTCTATCTATCTGTCTATTAAACTAACTTTCTTTCTATCTATCTTTCTATCTATATATATATATATATCTGTCTAACTATCTATTTATTTTTTATCTAACTATCTATCCATCTATCTATCCATCTATTTATCTATCTATCATTCTATAAATCTATCTATCTATCTACCCATGTATGTATGTATCTATCTATCTATCTACATTTTTGTCTTTAAATCTACCTAACTACCTATCTACCTATCTACATATCTACCTATCTACCTACCTATCTATCTATCTATCTATCTATCTTTATATCTATCTATCTATATGTCTATCTATCTATCTATCTATATATCTATTTATTTGTTTGTTTGTCTATCTATTAATAAATCAATAAATCTATCTATCTATCTATCTAATTATCTATATATCTCTCTATATAATTATCTATTTTTGTATCTAAATATGTGTCTATCTATCCATTTATATATCTATTTATATTTCTATCTTTTATCTATATATTGATCTATCTATCTATCTATCTATATACCTATATACCTATTTATCTAGCTATCTATCTGTCTGTTTGTCGATTTATTTGTCTATCTTTCTATCTGTCTATATATTTGTCTATAGAGTTGTCTCTCTTTCTATATATCAATCAAAAATCTATCATTATCTATATCAATCAATCAATCAATAAATTTATCTTTCTAATTTTTTATCTATCTATTTTTATATCTAAGTATCTATCTATCTAACTATCTATCTATTTGTGTGTGTGTGTGTGTATCTATTAATCTATCTATTTGTCTGTCTATCTCTATATCTATATATCTATCTATTTGTCTGTCTATCTCTATATCTATATATCTATCTATCTAATTATCTATTAATTATCTTTATGTCTATATTTTTATCTATCTATCTATCTATATGTTTGTCTATGTAAATATTTATTTATCATTATATCTAACTACAACTTGATCTTTCTATTTATCTCTCTATATATCTATATAGTATATATCGATATATATATTTGTATTAATCTTTCTATCTATATATATATCAATCTAATTTTCAATCAATCTATCTATCTATCTACATATCCTTCAATCTATTTATCTATCTATTATTTAATCTTTTTATCTATCTATCTATGTATTTATCTTTCTATTTATCTACCTATTGATCAATCTATAAACCTATCTAACTATTTATCTACCTATCTACCTACTACATATCTACCTATCTATGTACCAATCTCTCTATCAGTCCAACTATCTATATGTGTGTGTATCTTGTCATCTATCTATATATATTTCTATCTATCTATCTATATTCTATGTGTCTAATTATTTATCTATCTATCTAAATATCTATCTATCTTTCCAACTATATATCTTTCTATCTATATATCTATCTTACTATATATCTATCTATCTTTCCAACTATATATCTTTCTATCTCTATATCTATCTTACTATATATATATATATATATCTATATATCTATCTACTATCTATATACCTATCTATCTATATTTATTTTTATTTTATATATATAGCTTTTTAACTATCTATCAATCAATCTATCTATCTATCTATATATCTATCTATCTAACTATCTATCCATTTATCTATATGTCTGTCTATCTATATATTAATCTGTCTATCTATCTATCTATCGATCTGCTTATTTATCTATCTTTCTATCTATCTATCTAGCTATCTATGAATCTATCTATCTTTATATCTATCTATATACCTATATATATTTTTATCTATTTGCCTAATTATATTTATAACTATCAACCTATCTATGTATCTATTTGTCTGTCTGTCTATATGTCTATATATTTATATAACTTTCTATATCATTGTCTATCTATCTATATATCTTTATATCTTTCCATCTGTATATCTATCTATCTATGTATCTATATATCTATAAATCTATATATTTATATAGCTATCTATCTGTCTATCTATCTAACCTATCTATTTATCTATGTATTCTTCTATCTATCTATCTATCTATCTATATACCTATATATCTATCTATATTTGTATATATCTATCTATCTATCATTATTTCTACCTATCTATCTATCTAACAATATGTCTAAATGTCCATCAAACTAGTTGTCTATATATATATATATATATATATATATATATATATATATATCTATCTGACTGTCTATCTATTCATCTATCTATCTATCTATCTATATAATTAGTCTATCACTAATCAATATTTCTATATATATATATATATATATATCTATCTTATAATATATCTATGTATCTATTTATCTATCTATATATGTATATATCTATCTATATGTGTGTCTGTCTTATATATATATATATATATATATATCTGCAAATTTATCTATCTATCAATTTAACTATCTATCTATCTTTTTATCTATCTAATTATATATTTATCTATTTGTCTATCTGTCTATCTTTCTATCGATCTTTCTCTCTATTTGTATATCTAACTAACTAACTATTTTTAGTCTATCTATCTATATTTTTATCAATCTAAGCAACCAATAATCAATCATTCTATCTATTTATATATCTAATTATCAATTAATTAATATATCTTTATCTATCTATTTATTTTTCTTCTTTCTATCTTTGTATCTTTCTATCAATTTATCACTGTATATTTATTTCATTCTATTTATATATCTATATATATATATATATATATCTTTCTATCTATATATGTTTCTATCTATTTACCTACATACCTAATTATCTTTCAATCTATGAATCTATCAATCTGTCTTTCTATGTGTCTATTTATCTTTTTATCTATTTGTTTATATAATTCCTATCTAATCATCTATCTATCTATCTATCTTTCTATCTATCTATCTATCAATATATCTCTCTATCTCTATAATTATCTATCTATCTAACTATCTATCTATTTATCTTTCTATCTATCAATCAATAAATCAATTAATCAATCTATTTATATATATCTCAGTCAATCTATCTCTCTATCTATATCTCTATCTATCTATCTAAGTGTCTATCTATTTATCTATCTATCTATCAATATATTTATCTATCTATATATTTGTCTGTTACTATATATATATATATATATTATTTATTTATTTATATTTATATTTATATTTATATATTTATGTATTATAGTTTATTAGTTTATCACTCTATGTGTTTATGTGTCAATAAATCTACCTATCCATCTATCTGTCTAATTTTGTATCTATCTATCTGTCTATTTGTTTATCTGTCTATATATGTATTAAACTATCTATCCATATGTCTATATGTTTATCTATATATCTATCCATCTATTTATTTGTCTATCAATCTATCTATATGTATATCTATCTAAATATATATCAATCAATTTATTTATGTTTCGATCGATCATTTTGTCTATTTGTCTATCTGTCAAACTTTCAAACAATCAATATGTCTATATGTCTTTCTCTTTGTCTATATATTAGTCTATCAGTCTATAAGTTTATGTGTTTATCTATCCACCTGTCTATCAATCTATCTATTTGTTTATCTATCAATTTGCCTAACTATCTATTTTTCTATCTATATATTTGTTCAATAACATATTTGTCTACCTATCTAGGTGTGTGTGTGTGTGTGTGTATGTATCTGTTTATCTATCTATCTATCTATCACTCTCTCAATTTAACAATCTCTCTATCTTTCTAGTGCTATCTAATTCACTAACTATCTAAATATCTAGTTACCTATCTTTTTATCTATCTATAAGTCTACCTATCTAACTATTTAACTATCTTTCAATCTTTAGATATATCAGTCTAACTTTCCCTATATTTATCTTATTGTCCATCTTTCTATCTTTCTATATTTCAATTTGTTTATTTTTATATATGTTGAATTATCTATTTGTCTATATGTTTATCTATCTATTTATCTAAGTCAATTTGTCTATTTCTCTATCTATCAATTTATTTTTATATTTTTTTATCAGTCTAACTATATATTTGTCTAACTATCTATCTATATATTTGTTTATTTGTTTCTCTATCAATCTGTTAACATATCAATTTGTCTAACTATCTATTTATATATCTATCTTTATCTCTAATATATATATGCCTCTATGTCAATATTTCTATCTATCTATTTATCGATATGTCTTTCTATCATTTTGTGAATCTATGAATATTAATATCTTTATATCTATGTAAATCACTACCTATCGAACAATCTATCTATCTTTCTATCTATCTAACTATATAACTATCTTTTTATCTATTAGTTAATCATTATATCTTTCTATCTATCCATTTGTCTATTTATATGTCTCTCAATTTGTCTCTTTGTCTATTTGTGTATCTTTCTATTTATCTATTTGTCTATCTATTAATCTTTCTATCAGGTTATCTATCTATCTATCTATCTATCTATCTGCGTATATGTATATCTATCTATGTTTCTATTTATCTATCTATTAATCTATCTATCTATCTATATATCTATCTGTCTATCAAGAAATATATGAATCAATCATATGTATTTATATCTATCTGCCTATCTATCTATCTATCTATCAATTTGACTATCTATCTATCTGTCTGTCTATCTATCTATCTATATATTTGTCTATCTATATATCTATCTATTATATGTCTGTCTATAAATCTGTCTATTTATCTATTTATCAATTTATAAATAGATATGTCTATCTATTTGTCTAACAAAATATCCATCTATCTATCTGTCTATCTTTGTATTTAACTATCTATTTATATGCATGTCTATCTATCTATCTATATATCAGTATATTTATCATATTTCTATATGTCTATGTATATGTCTATCTTCCTACCAATCAATCAATCAATCTATCTATCTATCTATATGTCAACCTATATGTCTATCTATATATCTATCTATCTATTTATGTATTTATCTATCTTTATTCTATCTATCTATCTATTTATTTGTCTATTTATTTATATAAATATCTGCCTATCTATCTATCTATTTATCAATATGTGTATAAATCTAACTATCTATATGTCTATCTATGTGCATATCTATCTATCTATCTATATATATATATATATATTAACTATCTGTCTATCTATTTGTCTATCTATTTGTCTATCTATCTATCTGTCTATCTATCTATCTTTCTCACTATTTGTCTATCAATCTTTTTATATATCTATCAATCTATCTACCTATTAGTCTATCTATTAATATTTTTATCTCTCTAACTATATTTGTCTAACTATTTATCTATTTATCTTTCTATCTATCTAGTTGTCTTTCTATCTATCTATCCATTTGTCTATCTATCTTCTATCAATTTGTCTACCTATCTGTCTATCTATTTTTCTTTTTATCTATTTATCTATCTATCTATCTATTTATTGAATATTCTATCTATCTATATATCTATCTAAATTTCTATCTATCTGTCTGTCTATCAATGTGTCTATCAATCAATCTATCTATCTATATATCTATCAATCTGTCTAACAATCTATCTATGAATCTTTATTTCAAAAATCTATCTATTTGTTTATAAAACTATCTATCTATTTGTCTATTTTTCTATCTAACTAACTAACTATATATCTATCTATATATCTATCAGTCTATCTATATATCTAATCTGTCTATCTATCGATCCATCAATTTTTATATCTATCTATATATTTATTTTTCTATCTATGTGTCTATTTAGATATTTATATATCTATTTATCTAGCTATCTATCTATCTATATGTATATCTATCTATCTGTCTATTTGTCTATCTATATGTCTACCTACCTCTATATCTATCTATCTATCTATATATTTGTCTGTCTATCTACTTCTATCTATTTATAAATCTATCTATCAAACTATCTATCCAAATATCATTCTATCTGTCTATCTATCTGTCTATCTTTGTGTCTATAAGTCAATCAATATATTTGACTATCTATTAGTCTGTCTGTTTATCTATATGTCTCTCTATCTATCTATCTATCTATCTTTTTGTCTATCTATTTATTGATATATCTTACTTTCTATTTATCTATATATCTATCTAATAATCTATTTGCCTATCTATATGTCTACCTACCTCTATATCTATCTATCTATCTATTTGCATGTCTATCTACTTCTATCTATTTATTGATCTATCTATCAATCTATCTAACAATATGTCTATCAAACTATCTATCCAAATATCATTCTATCTGTCTATCTATCTGTCTATCTTTGTGGCTATAAGTCAATCAATATATTTGACTATCTATTAGTCTGTCTGTTTATCTATATGTCTCTCAATCTATCAATCTATCTATCTTTCTGTCTATCTATTTATTGATATATCTTACTTTCTATTTATCTATATATCTATCTAATAATCTATCTATCTATCTATTTTTCAATCAATCAATCAATCATGCAATCTATCTATCTATCTATCTATATTTCTATCGATCTTTCTATCTATCTCTCTATATAACTATCTATATATCTATTTATCAATCTATCTATATATCTATCTGTCTATCTATAAATATATCTATCAATCCGTATATAATCATGCCTTTAAATCTATCCATCGATTTGTCTATTAATTTATGTAACAATATGTCTATTAATAGGGTGATCAATATATCTATCAATCTACCTATCAATCTAAATTTCAATCTGTCTATCAATTTGTCAATAAATCAATCTATCTATCTATTTGTCTATCTATCTATCTATATATGTGTATATCTATTTGTCTATCTATCTATCTATATATGTGTCTATCTATTTGTCTATCTATCTATCGAAATTTTTGTCTATCTATCATTCTATCTATCTTTATAAAAATCTATCTATATATTTGTCTATCTCTCTTTCTATCTAACTATCATTTTACCTACCTACCTGTATGTCTATCTATTTATCTATCTATCTATCTATCAATTTTCTATAAATTATCTTTCTATTTGTCTATTAATATATCAATCAATCAATCAATCTATCTATCTATCTATTTGTGTATTTATCTATTGTTTGATTTTTTGTTTATCTATCTATGAGTCTATGTATATGGCGATCTTTCTGTATGTATATATGCCTATCTATTTGTTAATTAGTCTATCTGTCTGTCTATCAGTCTATCTATTCATCTGTCTACCTCTTTGTCTCCTCGAGTATTAGTATACTTGATTGTGTATATGCTAACTATCTATCTACCTAATTATTTGTCTACCTTACTAGTTGTATATCTATCTGTCTGTCTATGTGTCTGTCTATCTATCTGTTTTTCCATTTTTCTATATATCTGTATATTGTCTTGTTTTCTATCAATTATGTTAGTCTATCTGTTATTCTATCTGTTTTTCTATCTCTGAGTCTGTCAGTCTATTAGTCTATTAGTCTATCAGTCTATAAGTCTACTAGTCTATTAGTTTGTCAGACAGCTAGTCTATTAGTTTGTTAGTCTATCATTTAGTCTATTTGTCTATTTGACTATTTGTATATGTGCTTATTTGTCTAATTGTCTATCTATCTTTTTATCTTTCTCGCTTACTCTCTATCTCTATATCTTTCTATCTTTCTATCTCTCTATCTCTCTATCTCTCTATTTCTCTTTCTCTCTCTCTTTATCTCTCTATTTATCTATCTCTATATCACTATATTTCTCTATCTCTCTATTTTCTATCTCTTTCTTTCTATCTCTCTACCTCACTATAACTTTACCTACTTACCTACCTAGCAAGCTACATACGTACCTAGCAATATGCCTATCGATCTATCTAACTACTTTTTTATCTATCTATCTATCCATCTCTATAACTTTCTTTCTGTGAAAATTCATCTATCAGTCTTTTTATCTCTATGTCTCTTTGTCTCTATCTATCTATCTATCTAACCATCTATCTGTCTACCATTCTATCAATATATCTATCTCTCTCTATCTCTCTTTCTCTCTATATGTCTATCTATATATCTGTCTATTTATCAATCTATGTATATGTCTATCTGTATATATGTCTATCTGTATATATGTCTATCAGTCTATCTATTTCTTTGTCTATCATTATATCTACCTATTTGTCTGACTATCTATCTATCTATATGTTCATCTATCTATCTATCGAACTATCTATCTGTATACTAGTCTATCTATCTATCTATCTATTTATCTGTTTATCTGTATATCTATCAAATTGTATATCTATATGTCTATATATTTATAAATCTATTTTTCTATATGTCTATGTGTCTATAATCAATCAATCTATTTGTCTATCTCTCTAACTATATATTTTTTTAAATATCTGTCTGTCTATCTGTCTATCTATCTATCTATTTATCTATTTATGTGTTAGTCTATCTTTCTATTTATCTATTTGTCTCTCTATCTATATGTCTATTTCTATATCTATTTATCTATCTATATGTCTTTCTATAAATCTGTCTATATATCTAGTTATATATCTGTCTATTTGTATATTTGACTATATATCTATATGTTTATATGTCTATTAGTCTCTATGTATAATTTTACAATCTTTTTATCTATCTGTCTATATGTTTATTTGTCTAATTGATTTATTTCTATATATGTTTATCTACATATCTATCTATCGAAGTGTGTATTTGATATCTTGTCTATCTATGTATCTATTTTTCTATATATATATATCTATCTGTCTTTTTAGCTATATATCTACCTGCCTATTTGTCTATTTGTCTATCTGCCTATATGTGTATCTTCTAAATTGTCTTTTTATCTATTTGTCTGTCTATTAGTCTATCAGTTTGTCAATCTATCAGTCTTTTAAACTATTATTCTATTAGTTTATTAGTTTGTTAGTCAATATATCTATCATTCTTTCTTTCTATATGTTTGTCTATCATCTATATATCTATCTATGTGTGTATCAGTCTATTTCTCTATGTCACTATCTATATATCTTTGTATATCTTTATCTCTGTATCTATCTATCTCTTTATATTTATATCTCTTTATCTCTCTCTCTTTATATCTTTATCTCTTTATATCTCTATCTCATCATATCTCTAGCTCTTTTAAATCTCTATCTCTCTATTTCTCGATATCTCTTTATATCTATCTATCTTTCTCTCTATATCTCTACCTCTCTATCTCTCTACTTATCTATCTCTCTATCTCTCTACCTACTTACCTTCATAACTAGCTACCTACCTACCTAGCTTTTTGTCTATCTACCTAAATGTTTTCCTATCTATATGTTGATCTATCTATTTCTCTATATGTCTATTCTCTATCTATCTAGCAATCAGTCTATTAGTCTTTCAGAGTCTCTATTTAACTATGTGTCCCTTTGCCTCTTTGCCTATATTTTTGTCTATCTCTTTATCTATCAATCTCTCAATCTCTCTCTAACTATCTGACTATCTGTCTATCTATCTATCTATTTATCTATCTATCTCCCTATATGTCTATCTATCTATCTACCTATTATTCTATTTATCAATCTATCTATCTATTTATCTATCTATCTATCTATCTATTTATCTATATATATCTTTATCTATCTATCTATCATTATGTCTATTTGTCTATAGGTCTAAATGTTTATCTATCTATATGTCTATCTATCAATCTGTCTTTCTATCTATCAATTTATTTGTCTATCTATCTGTCTGTCTGTCTATCTATCTGTCTATTTGTCTATATGTATATCTATATAACTCACTATCTAGTTATTAGTCTATCTATCTATCTATATGTCTATCTATTTATAAATCAATCTATCTATCTATCTATCTAACTATCTATATGTCAATATGTTTATTTGTCTATCAATCTACCTTTCTATCTGTCTGTCTATCTATATATTTATCTTTCTATTTTAGATTTATCTATTTTTCTATCTTTTTATCTGTCTATTTGTCTATTTGTGTATATGTATATTTATATAACTATCTATTTATATCTCTATCTGTATATCTCTATATCTATCTATATGTCTATCTATATATCTATCTATCTATCTATCCATATGTCTATCTATCTATTAGTCTAAATGTATATGTGTCTATTTTTGTCTATCTATCTATCTATTTTTCTATTTTTCTATCGGTCTATTAGTCTATATATTTATCCACCTATCTATCTATCTATCTATCTATGCATCTATGAGTATATCTATCTCTATTATATTTGAGTATCTTTCTATCTATCTATTTGTCAATTATTCATTAGTCTTTTTATCCATTTGTTTATTTGTTTATCTATCTATCTATTTGTATATCTATATATCTATCTCACTGTCTATTTGTCTATCTACCTATTTGTCTATTTTCCTATTTTTCTATTTTTCTATCTGTGTATCTATATATCTGTTTATCTGTCTATCTAACTATTTATCTGTCTATCTATTTATCTATCTAGCTATCTATTTGTCTATTTAAATTTTTTTTGTATAACTATCTACCAATCTATCTATTTCTTAATCTATCTATCTAACTATATATATGAATATCTATCTATCTATCTATTTGTCAGTCTATCCAACTATCAATCAATCTATCTATCTATCTATCTATCTATCTATCTATATATCTATTTTTTATCTGTATATCTATCTGTCTATCTTTTTGTCTATCTTTCTGTCAATCTACATGTCTATATTTATATTAATCTATCTTTTAATTTATCTATCTATCTATCTATCTAACTGTCTGACTATCTATTTATCTATCTATTTATATGTGTATCTATCTATTTATCTATCTGTCTGTCTGTCTATCTATCAATCAATCTATCTATTTATATATCAATCTATCTGTCTATATATCTGTCTAACTATCTGTGTATCTATCTATCTATCTATTTTTTTATCAATCAATCAAGTTGTCTATCTATCTATCTATCTATCTATATATCTGCCAATTTTCTTATCTTTCTGTCTACATATGTATATAATTGTCTATCTTTCTATTAGTGTGTCAATCTATCTATTTCTCTATCATTCTATCTGGCTATCTATGTTTCTATATATCTATAAATCTATCTAACTATCTAAATATTTATCTTCTATCTGTATATCTGCCTAACTATCATATTATCTATTTATCAATCAATCAATCAGACTATATGTCTAACTATATATTATCTTTATATCTATCAGTCTGTTTGTAATTATGTCTAACAATGTAGCATTCAATCCATATATCTATTTTACTTGTTTATCTATCTATTTGTTATTATGTTTAATAGTTTATCTATCTTTCTATCTATCTGACTATATAACTCTTTATTTATATATCTATCTCTATATCAATCAATAAATCTTTTTGTCTGTCTATCATTCTATCTACCTATCTACCTATATATCTTTCTCTCTATCTATCTATTTGTCTACTTGTATATTTGACTATATCTCTATTTATATATTTGTCTATGTGTCTATTTGTATTCTATCTATCTCACTATATATCTATCTATCAAAATATATATCTTTCAATCTATCTATATGACTCTCTATCTATTAGTCTATCTGTCTATCTATTTATATATCTATCTCTATCACTATTTATCAAGATATCATACTATCTAAGTATCATTTGTCTATATGTCTAGTAGTCTATCAATATATCTATCTATCTATCTATCTATTTGTATATCTTTTGATATGTCTATCTATCAATCTGTTTATATGGGCAATCTAATTATCTATATGTCAATCTATTTATAATATAACTGATTAATATATATATATATATATATATATATATATATATATATATATATATATATATATTTGTTTGTCTATCTGTATATCTGTCTATTTTAAAATCTATCCATCTATCTATTTTTTTATCTATCTATCTAACTATCTATCTATCTGTCTATTTCTTTATCTTTCTATTAGTCTATCAATGATTCAATCTATTAGTCTAACAATCTATCTATCTATCTATTTTATATCTAAATATTTATGTCTATCTATTTATAAACCTATGTAACTAACTAACTATCTATCTTTCTATTTATCTATTTCTCTAATTGTCTTAATATATTTCAATCTATCAGTCTATTAGTTAATCATTCTTTCTATCTATCTAAATATATATATCTATCAATCTATTAATCTATTTTTTTATCTATTTTTCAATTTGTCTATATATCAATCAATCTATCTTTTTATATGCATATCAATCTATAGTTTTATTTGTATATCTATCTATTAATTTGCCTATCAGTCTATTATCTATCTATCTATATATCTATCTAAGTATATGTCTATCTTTCTATATGTCAATCTAATTATCTATCTATCTGCCTATCTATTTATCTATATATCTGGTTATCTATCTATCTATCTATTTGTCTATTTATTAATGTGTCTATCTATCTATCTATCTAACTATCTATCTATATGTCATTCTATCTATCTCTCTATTTCTCTATCAATCTATCAGTCTATCTATCGATATTCCATCTGTCTAAATATCTATCTTTAATATGTCTATCTATCTATCTATTTATATATTTGTCAATGTATTTTAGTATCTAACCAACTATCTATCTATCACTCTGTATGTCTAACTAAATAACTATCTTTCTATGCATTAGTCTATTAGACTATCTGTCTATATGCCTATATTTATATCTATTTAATAATTATTTTTATATTTGTCTATTTGTCTATATGTCAATTTATCTATTAGTCTATCAATCTATCTATTTAGGTATCTACCTATCATTCTATATATTTCTATATCTATCTATCTTCATAAATATCTATCTGACTATCTGTCAATTTATCTATCTACAATATATTTCTCTATCTATATGTTATATGTCAATAGGTCTTTTTGTCTATTTAGCTATCTATTTATCTATCTGTCTATTTTTTTAAATATCTATCTATATATCTATCTATCTATTTGTCTATCTGTATATCAATCTATTGATCAATCAATCTATCTATCAGTCTATCTATCCTTTTGTCATTCAATATATCTATTTGTTTATCTATTTATATGTCTATTTATCTATCAATCTGTATGTCTATCTATATATCAATCTATATGTTTATCTATCTATATATCTGTCTATCTATCTACCTATCTATCTATCTGTCTATCTATTTGTCTATCTATCTGTCTATCTATCCATCTATCTTTCTATCTATCTGTCTATCTTTCTATCTATTTGTCTATCTTTCTATCTAACTATCTATATTAATTTTTATCTATTTTTTATCTATCTAAATATCTAACATTCTAACTATCTATATGTCTATATGAATATCTATCTAACAAGCTTTCTATTTATTAGTTTTATGAACTATCTATCTGCCTATCTATGTATCAATTTGTATATCTGTCTAATTGTGTATTTATCTATTTGTCTATCTATTTTTCTGTCTATCTATCTATATATCTATCTATTTGTCTGTCTGTCTATTTGTATATCTATCTTTCTATCTAACTTTTTATGTGTCTATCTATCAATCTACCAATCAATCTATCTATAATACTATATATCTATATGTCTATATGTTTATCTATCTATCTAGGTATTTTTCTATTAATCTATATATCGATCTATCTAACTATCTATGTATTTTTATATCTCTTTATCTATCTAAATATCTAATTAACTTTCTTTCTTTTAGTCTATTATATATATATCTATCTATCTATCTATATGTCTGTCTTTCTTTTTTTTAATGGTTGTTTTATTATTAATTATCACCCTCACTTTTGGCGGAGGAATACCATTTTTACAAACTAGTTCTACCCTTATCCCTTTTACACCCACTTTAAAACCTAATCTAGAATTCTAGATTAAAATGTAAATTTCATATCCTTCTACTAATGGTCTCTTGGCCGATCAATAACAGTCTCTTGATGAAAGAAAAATGCGTAAGGAATAATTCAACAATGTGTAAGTAAGAGCAGCCTCTTGGCCGAATCAAAGCAGAAATAATTCAACACACTGCCTCTCTTGGCCGAATCAAAGCAGAAATAATTCACAGAACCAGCCATTTCCTTCTCTCTTGGCCGAATCAATGCAGAATACTGGTTCCTTCCCTCTCTAGCTTTGTCCAGCCTGCTTTCCTTTTAGTTAACCTATGCTAGTTCTGTGAAACCTCCTTATTACAGCTTGACTTAACCTGAAAAGAAATCCAACCAAAAAGAGGCCTACCAAGCAATAAAACATTACAAACTCTCTCCTTATTCAACTTCCCTCAGGTTCTCTAATCCCCCTGCCGGCTGCAAGAGAAAAAAGAAAAAACTGACAAACATTAAAAATAATTTCTTAGTTAATAATTTCAGCCCTTTCTAGAGCTTGCTCAGCCCTTTATCAGGCTTGTAGTTTCTTGATCAATCGTGCTCTTTTATGGGTAGAGAATCAGAACTGAGTGCGACAGCTCCCATGAGATAAACTCGGCACTGACTCTGATAAGTCTCTTGGCTAATCAATGCACTTGCTCATCCGTAACTGCAGTAACTACGAGATAGTTATTACAGCCGTAGCTGACATTATTGCACATAACAGATTCCAGTAAAAATTGATAGTTCTAATCACTATCTCCAAGCCAGTTCCTCCAACCAATCATTTCCTTTCCTTTCTGACTTTGTCCAGGCTACTTTGTTTTAGTTAAACCTTTGCAAGAGCCTTGCTAAGGATTAACTTAGCCTGAAAAATCCAACCAAAGCCAAACCCAAACAATAAAATTACAAAATACTTCTAATCCGGCTTCCCTCGGAGCAGGGAAGCTATCTCTTTCTACTTTTATCTCCTGCCAAATTGCAAAAAAAGACAAACACTAACAACAATTCATTAGATAAATAATTTTCTACCCTTTCTAGGGCTTACTCAGCCATTTATCGGGCTTAAAACAAAAACCTCCCCCCCTTTTCAAATTAATTCATGTTTTTTGAAGCCTAATATACGGAAATGCAATTTTATCTAATCTTATTAGTCCTTTGAATTTTTCAGGTATATTCTCCCCTCTAAATTCTTGTGATCCTTTTTTCATTCCTTCTTCCGCTAATCTATCTGCAATCATGTTTGATTCCCTATAAATATGCTTAATTTCACCTTTTATTTCTCTTAGAATGCTTCTAATGTTATCAATCTCTTCTTCAAATTGCCATAAATATATCTTTCCCTGTACTAGGTCCACTAGTATTTTTGAATCCACCTGTGCTTGAACCTTTTGGTAATTATTAGATTTACAAATTTGCAACCCCTTTTGTAGGGCTATAATTTCTGCTTGCAAGGCAGAAGATGCTATATCTCTTGATGTGAACGCTTTCAGTACCTCTCCTTCCGCATTTCTTATTAAACCTCCTCCACCAGCTTCTCCCATTTCTCTTTTAAAGCTTCCATCAGTATTTAGTGTTAGACTGCCCTGCTCATGTTTATTCCAGTTAACTATTTTCATAATTGGCATTTTTCTTGCTATTGTTGCGAGGTGCCATTCTTTTATTCTATCTTCCTCTTTTTTCCTGTTTTCCACTTTTATTGGATTACAAGTCGTAATAAAAGCACTCTATTTTTTTATTTCTTCCAAAATGACATTATGTTCCATTTTTACATTATCATATCTACTTCTGTTTCTAGCTTTCCATATGCACCATAGCACTATATGCGGAATATAACTTCTAATCCATTTTAAGATATTATTTTTTGTTTGTTTTTCTGACCAGTTTTCTAGCCTATTTCTTAAATTAACTGTACTTCTTTCAATATTAGCTTCAATTTCTAGTTTATTCCACACTTTTATAGCTATTTTACCCTTAGAAAATAGGTGATCTGAGCTCTCTATATCTTGATGGAAACATTCACATCTTGATGCTAGTTTTATGCCCTTTTTCTGAATGTTCGCATCTAGGGGAACAATGTTTGACATGATTTTCCATGATAAAACATTAACTTTTTGAGGCAAATCTTTTTTCCAGAGTAATTTAAATTGTAAGGGTTTTCTGCTTCTTACTAGCTCCTTGGCACTTTTTAATGTGAAGTTTCCAGTTTGGATTTAAAGTCCATTTCCACCCACTTTTCGTTAGTATTGTATGCTTTTCCACGCTGCTTTGTTGTTCGCGCATCATTTTCCAGCTTCTAGATGCTTTTTTTATATTTTTAAAAGCATTGTTTCCTAACCCATATTTAGCTTTTACAAATGCCGTCCAGATGTTTTTATCTGATTTTATTCCCCACCAATTCTTACATGCCCACGCTTTGGATATATCTTTTAGGCTGATCAAGCCTAAACCTCCCTCCTCTTTTGGGTAACATAAATCTCTCCATTTTTTCCAGTGCAGCTTATTCTTCCCTTCTCTTTTACCCCATAAAAAATTAGCCATTTCTCTTTCTAGTTTTTTAATGATTATATTTGGGGGTTGTGCCGTCATTAGTATATGTATTAATGAACTATGTAGCACATGGGTAATTAGTGTGATTCTTCCTGCCATATTTAATAAGTTTTCTTTCCAGCCGGCAATTTTATTCTTTATTTTATCCAGTAAAAATGTAAAATATTCCTCCTTTACTCTTCCTTCATAAATTGGGCATCCCAAATACATTAATGCTCCTTTACACTATGCAAAACCTGTGACCCTTTTAATTTTGAGGGCAATGTTTTCTGGTGTTTTGGCTGCTATTAGAAATTGACATTTATTCTTATTAAGCTTTTGACCTGTTTCTTCTTCTAGTATTTGTATAAGCTCCATCAAGTTTTCCATTGATTTGCTGCTGGCATTTGTAAATATGATCACGTCATCAGCGTATGTCAAGCAGCATATTAATGGCATATCTTTGGGCTGTTTGTAGGCTAAGATGTTGCCATTTCTAACTTTCTCTTTTAAGTTTACTATAAAATGATCTAAATAAATATTAAACAAAGAAGGGGACAATGGGTCCCCTTGCCTGAGACCTCTGGTTGGTTTAAATTCTTCACCTGCCTGGCCATTTATAAGAATTTTAATCCAAGCACTAGATATACATCTATATATAATATCTATCCAAAATTCTGAAAATCCCATTTTTCTCATTATATAACAAAGTATATTCCATTCTACTTTATCAAATGCCTTAGCTAAATCTCGTTTCATGATTACATTATGACCCCTGACCTTAGTCCCTATATCTCTTATCATTTCCGATGTTAAATTAATGTTTTCAGTTATTAGCCTATTTTTAACAAAACCTGCTTGTTCCGGCTCTATTATGTTTGGTAATATTTTGCTCAATCGTTCCTGTAACAATTTGGCTAATATTTTATATATGGTATTACATAAACTGATTGGCCTGTAATCTTCTCCTTTTTGAGGATTTGTTTTCTTAGGTATCAAAACTATGTATGAGCTGGACCATGTTTTTGAGATTTCCGCACCCAGCGAATATCCAGTTGATAGCTTCTAGAACATCTTTTTTGATTATATTCCAGCTTCGCTGGAAAAATGCATTATTCCAGCCATCTGGTCCTGCTGCACTATCTTTATTTGCATTAAAAACTGCATTCTTCACTTCTTCTTCCGTAGGGAATTCTGCTAGCATTTTGTTGTCTTCTTGCGTGACTTTTCTTTTAATTTTCTCCATTAGTGTAAAGTTTCTATTTGTATTTATCCCGCTTAAATGTTTTTTAAAAAATTCTTCTAATTCGATTTTAATATCTTCCTCCTTTTCAACCCACTCTCCGTTAGCTCTTTTAAGACCTTTTATTCCTAATCTTTGCGACTTAATTTTTGCCATTGTATAGAAAAATTTCGTATTTTTATCTCCATCCTTCAACCATTTAACTTTCGCTCTCTGTTTCCATAAATTTCTTCCATGTGCATTCTTAGTTTTAATTCAGCTTTAGCTTTATTAACTTCTGTTCTGGTTTTTTTATTTTCTATATTTTCATATTCTTTCTCTGTTGTTATGGCTTTCTGCTCTGCCTCTTGAATTTTCATAGCCACATTGCCAAACACTTCTTTATTCCATTTATTAAGAGCAGATCGTAATGCTCTCAGTTTTAGACCCAATCTCTGCATGGGGTTACCCGGAATCGGTTTTTCCCATGTATTTTTAACTATAGACTCAAAATCCTTGTGTAAGCCCCACATATTTTGGTATATGAAGGCCTTCTGGCTTACCTTCTTTTTTCGAAGACTTACCAGGAGCAGGCTGTGATCTGAACAAGTTCTGCTTAAATGTTGTACTTTAACTTCCCCCATAACAGCTAACCATTTTGTATTAAGTAACACTCGATCAAGTCTAGACCAGATCATTTTCTTATTCTTCCAGTTATTACACCAAGTGTAATTTGTACCTAGGTATTCAACCTCCATTAAACTTGCATTTGCAATAGCCTCATTGAATTGAGTCATTGCTACCAGATTTGGTGTCCTGCCTCCCTTCTTTTCCGATGGGCTTCTAATTGTGTTGAAATCTCCTCCTATAATCCATGGGGATTTCGTGAGTGCTATTTTTCCCATTTCATGCCAGAGCGTTTTCCTTTTTTTCTTTTACATTACTTTCATAAACCGCTGAAAAAATAATCTCTGGTTGCTTAGCCATTTTAAAGTTTATTATTTGATCATTTTCTAATAAAATTTCAATGTTTATGGGGCTATTCCACATAATCCATAATTTACTATTGTGATTCGAGAAGGCCTTTTGCATGCCTATCCTCATCCTGTATTTCTCTATCTGATCTTTAGTTACCATTGGTTCAGCTAAAATTACTATTTTTAATTTATATATTTTAATTAAATTTCTAATTCTGTTTATTGTAGGAGCGTTCGCTACTCCTCTTATATTCCAATATAAACTGTTCATAATAAAGTGTACTTGGCTTGTGCTCTAGTAGTACATTTCGATTCATATTTTGAGTTAGTATATTTTTTCGTGTTTCTTGTAGCCTTACTAGTACTCGGTGGGGCTTGCTCTATCTTCATTATTTTATTTATCTTTTCCAAGCTCATATTTAATTTCATGATTTCTTCTAATGCTTTTTTCCTGTCTTTTGGTGCATGGCTGATTTTCTGCTTTTTAAGCCATAAATCATCCTTTGGTGCTTTCAGAACTAAATTGTATTCTTCATCGGTGCTGCTGGACAGTGGCCAGCTTTTAGCTTCTATTTCCTCTTCAGAAAGCAAGTCATCCTCATCCCAATCATGCTGATCTATATGTTTTGGTAACTGTTCTTTCTTCCTTTTAAGTATTGTTTTTTTCCTCCCTAGCCTTTCTACTCCTTCCACCTCCCTTGGTATTTTATCTAGCCATTTTCTGATCTCCTCCATATTGTTGTTATTATCTCTCAGCTCTATCCTTCTCTCCTCTCTTCCTAGCTCTTCCCTATTCCTCAACTCATCTCTATCCTTATTCTTTATTTTTTCTTTTTCTCTCCCCTCAACAGATTTCTCATTTGCCCGTTCTCCCTCTTTCTCCTCTTGTTCTGGCTTTTTTCCTTCCTCACGGCCCTCCTCTACCTCGCCCTTCCTGTCATCTTTTCTTACCCATTCCTTCACCTGGATTTTCCTCATGTTTGTTAGCATGCAAGCCTCCTCTGCATGACCCATTTTAAAGCAATTTAAACAATACATTGGCATGTTTTCTGGAACTATATACTGCCAGAAGCCCTGCTCTAAATCATTGCCAACCCATATTTTTTTTGGAGGAGACTTTTTGCAGTTAACCTCGATGAGAATTCTAGCTGCACTTGCTCTTGTCATATAAGCCGTGGCCTCATCAATCAGCCACGGTTTACCCACGCATAATGCTATAGAATAAATAAAATGTTTGCTAAATAGATGTAATGGAAGCTTAGGCAGTGTGAACCAAACCAGGGCATTTGCAGGCTCCACGGATGGTGAGAAATCGAGTGACCATTTGAGGATGCGCATGGGATATCCATCCATGCTCCACTGCCCTCTAATCCATAACCTCAGGAAGTCGTCTTCTTCCTTGAGTTGAAAAATGACGTGCTTCCCGTCGTATATGGCTATTTTAACAACTTGCCGTAGCTTTAGTGAAGCAATAAAAGCATAAATTTCTTCATAACTCGGCTTGCCATGGGAGAACTTCCCGATTAATGTAAACTTGAAAGGTTCCGCAAGCTTTTGGAACTCTTCTTCGGTAAGTAACACGGCAGGAGACTCCTCTTTAGCGTCAAAATTTGGGAACAGAATCGCGGTACCCTTGGCGATTGAACTGAGTGATTTTTTGTTGAACAGAAGATCCGAATCATCTATTTTTCTTAAACTTGAGCTCAAATCGCATCAAATCGCACCAAAATCGCACCCGAAATCACGATCGCAATCGCAATCGAGAGAGAGATAAAAATATATAAGTCCTTTATTTCAACCTTATAATTTTATATGTCTATCTTTCTATCGATCTATATATCTCTATATTTTTCTATCTATCATCTACCTATTTATCTATATATCTATCTATCAATTAGTTATTCTATCAATCTCTCTATCTGCATATCTATCTATCAATATATGTATCTATTTGTCTATCTTTCTATATATATATATATATATATATATATATATATCTATTTATTTTTCTATCTATCTAACTATCTATCTCTCTACCTATCTATCTATTTGTCTATCTTTTTTTGGTCTATCAGTCTATAAAACTTATTATGAATCTGACTATCTATTTATCTATCTTTCTATATGTATATCTATGTATCTATCTATATGTTTATTTATCGATTTGCCTATTTATTTATCTATCTATATGTATATATATATTTTATTTCGAAATGTTTATATGTCACTCTATCTTTTTATGTAACTATTTAAATATCAATATTTGGATTTATTTTTATCTCTAACTATCTAACTGTCTTTTTGTCTATCTGCCTACTTGTCAATATTTTTATATATCTACATTCAATCATTCTATCTATTTTTATTTCTATTTAAAAATATATCAAAAATCTATGGATCTATCAATCTATATGCCTATCTATCTATCTTTTTATCTATCTATCTATCTATATTTCTATCAATATATCTATCTCTTTATCTTTTATCTACCAATCTTTCTATCCTTATATATATATATATATATATATATATATATATATATATATATCTATCTATCTATCTATCTATCTGTGTGTGTGTGTGTGTGTATCTTTTTATCTGCATATCTATCAATCTTGCTATCTATCTATCTTGCTATCTATTTAAGTGTCTATCTATCTATTTATCTCTCTCTCTGTCTACCTATTTTTTTATCTCTTTATTTGTTTATCTCTTTATCTATTTATCTGTCTGTGTATCCATCAATATGTATATCTATCTATCTATCGATCAATATGTCTATCTCATTAACTATCCATCTTTCTATCTATCTATTTTTCTAAATGTCTATATGTCAATCTATCTATTTGTGTCACTATTTATCCTTCTATTTGACTATCTTTCTAACTATCTAATTGGCTTTCTATCTATTAGGCTTTCAATTAATCTGTCTATTTATCTATCTATATATCTATGTATTTATCAACATGTCAATCTATATATATATCTATATATCTATCTATCTATCTATTTATCTGCCTATCCATGTCTCTAATAATCTATCAATCTATCTATCTATATATGAATATGTCTATCTATCACTATGTCAATCTATATATCTATCAATCTATCTTTTTGTCTATATGTCTATTTATCTATCTATCTATCTAACTGTGTATTTTTATATTTCTATATTTATATATCTATTTATTTATTTTGTATCTATCTATCTATCTATTTGTATTTGTGTTAATCTTTCTATCAATCTATATTTCTATCTATCTATCTTTATTTCTTTTAATCTATCAATATGTAAATCTATGTATTTGTATATCTGTCTATTTATCTATCTATTTAACTATCCAACTTTATATCTACATATATGTCTAACTATTTTTTATGTTTCTATCGATTAGTTTATCAGTCATCAATCAATCTATCTATTTTTCTATTTGTCTATTTGCATATCTATCTATCTATCTACCTATCTATTTTTATCTTTATCTTATTATCTAACTATTTTTTATCTATCTATTTGTTTATTTATCTATTTGACTAAATGCATCTCTTTAACTATCTATATGTCTATATGTCAAAATGTTTATCTATCAATCTTTATATCTAACTTTATCTATTTATCATTATATCTATGTGTGTATCTATCAATCTTTCTATCTATCTATATATTTGCATTTTTATCTATTTGTCTATATGTCTATCTATTTTTTTATATATTATCTATTTGTCTATCTGTCTATCTATTTATCTATTTAAATATTAATCTATCAATCTATCTATGGTTGTATCTTTCTATATGTTTATATGTCTCTCAATCTATCTAACTATATTTATATATGTCTATCTATCTATCTAAGTGTCTATATAATAATTTGTAAATCAATATATTTATCTATCTATATATCTATTTGTATATCGATCTGTCTATCTACATGTCTATCAATCTATCTATATATATATATATCTGTATGTATGTCTTTTTGTTTTTTTATCTATATGTTTATTTGTTTATATATCTATTTCTCTAACTATCTATAAGTCTATATGTATATCTATCTATCTGGTAATCAATATATCTATCTATTAGTCTATCTAACTATTAATCTATCTATCCATTTATCTGTCTATGCATTTATTTGTATTTCTATCTATCAAATTGACTATTTGTCTATCTATATATCTACCTATATTCCTTTTAGTCTATCTATCTTTCTATCTTTGTATATGTTTATATGTTTATCTATCTATCTAACTATATTTTTATATGTCTATCTATCTATGTATCTTTCTATTAATTTGTCTGTCTCTCTATCAATCTATCTGTCTATCTATTTGTCTATCTATCTGTCTATCTATCTGTCTATCTATCTATCTATCTATCTATATATCTATATATCAATCTATCTAATTTATGTCTATATGTTTATCTGTCTATATATCTATTTATCTATATATATATATTTTTCTATCTATCTATATGTCTATCTATATATCTATCTATCTCATAATCAATATAGCTATCTATTTGTCAATGAATCTAATAATCTATCTATCTATTTGTCTTTGCATCTATGTGTCTATCTATCTATCTATTTGACTATCTATTGATCTATATATCTACATATCTTTCTTTCTATCTATATATCTATCTGTCTATCTTTCTATATATATCTCTATTTGTCTGTCTATTTTTTTATCTCTCTATCTATCTATTTGTCTATCTATCTAAACTATCTTTCAATCTATTTATATGTCTATTTGTCTATCAGTCTATTTGTCTATCTATCTATTTATCTATATATCTATGTATCTACCTATCTATCTATCTATGTGTATGTCTAACTATATATATATGTGTGTGTGTGTGTGTGTGTGTGTTTCTATTGGTCTAATAAATGTTTGTCTAAGTATCTATATATCTATTTGAATATCTATCTATCTGATAATCAATATATATATCTATCTGTCTGTCTATCTAACTTTGCATCTATTTGTCTATCTATCTATTTATCTATTTAAATATTTGTCTATCTGTATATCTACCTATCTTTCTTTTTGTCTATCTATCTATTTGTCTATCAATATGTGAATATATCTATCTATCTAACTATCTAACTATTTATCTTATATCTATATTTCTGTCTAATTATCTAAATGCCTTTCTATTTAATAATCTTTTAGCATAAATGCCTATATATGTATTTATCTAACTATCTATCAATCAATTTATCTATCTATCTATATATTTATCTAACTATTTATTTATTTATATATCTTTCTGTGTATCTCACCATATGACTATTTATTTATATGTATTTTTATCTCTCTATCTGTCTGTATGTCTATCTATCTATCTACCTATTTGAAAATTTGTCTATCTATCTAAATGTATATAAATCTATATATTTATCTATCTATCTATTTATCAGTTTATCTATTAATCAATCAATCAATCTGTTTGTCTATCTATCTATCTATCTATATGTATATTTCTATATCTATTTATCTCTATCATCCTATTTGTTTAGTTGTCTATCTTCTTTATGAGTTTTTTATATATCTATCTATATGTCTATCTTTTTATCTATCTATCTGCATACCTATTTATCTATCTATTTGTCTATCTATTTTTTTATTTATCTATCTATTTGTCTATCTATCTTTTTATTTATCTATCTATTTGTCCATCTATATGTGTGTGTGTGTGTGTGTGTGTGTGTGTTTATATGGTTATTTATCTATCTATATATTTATCAATCTAATTCTCTACCTATAAAATCTATCTATTTGTCTATCTATCTTTCTAACTATCTTTCTATCTATTGATCTATTTATATGTCTTTCTGTCTATCTAATTATCTATATATCTGTAAATATATATATATATTTATTATTCTATCTATCTATCTATCAAAATATCACTCTATCTTTCTATATGTCATTTTATCAATCAATCTCTATGTGTATCTAACTATTTGTGTATTTATTAATCTATCTGTCTATCTATTTATATTTATTTTATATCTATCTTTTTATCTATCTTTCTTCTTATCTATCTATATGTCTATATGTCTATATGTTTATATGTTTATCTGTGTTTCTGTAAATCTGTCAATCTATAAATCTAAGTATCTATTTATTTACCAATTTATATATTGTCTATTTGTCTAACTATTTATCTGTCTACCTGTTAAACTTTCTAAATATGTTTCTCTCTATTAGTCTATTAGTCATCATCTATCTAACATTCAATCAGTCTATCTTTTTATGTGCCTATTTTTCTATCTGTCTATCTGTCTATTTGTTTATATGTCAATTTTTCTATATGTCTTTTACACTATAAATCTATCTATCTTTCTTTCTATCTGTCTATCTTTTTATCTATCTATCTTTCTATCTATTGCCTGTATATCTGTCATCTATCTGTATATAAGTTTATACGTCTTTTCTATCAATATATATCTATCCTTCTATCTATTTTACTATTAATCAATCAATATTTCTTTCTATCTTTCTATATTTTTATTTTAATATCTATCTATCTATATATATCTATTAAATTGTCAATCAATAAATCTATGTATTTGCATATCTATTTATCTTCTATCTTTCTATTTCTCTAACTATTTAACTTTGTTTTAAATATATTTATCATTAGTATATCTATCTATTTGTCATTATGTCTATCTATCTATCTGTCAGTATATCTAAATGTCTATTTGTTTATCTATCTATCTCACTACCTATCTTTCTATCTATCTAACTATTTTCCTTTCTAACAATCTTGCTATATATCTATTTTTCTATCTATCTTTCTACCTATTCGCCTAAAAACCTATATGTCTATATCTACATTTGTCTATCTCAAATTGTCTAACTATATAAGTATTTTACTATTTATCTCTAACTCTATCTATCTATCTATCTGTCTGTATGTCTGTCCGTATATCTATATATTTGCTTATTTGCTTATTTGTCTATCTAACTATCTATCTATCAACCTATATGTTATCAGTCTATTTGTATATTTGTCTTTCTAAGTATCTACCTATCTATCTATCTTTATTCAATCTATCTATCTTTATATCTATCTTTATATCAATCTATCTATCTGTCTAACTATCTTACTATTTATTTTGTTATCTTTTTATCTACTATCTATGTATCTAACTTTTTTATTGATATCTATCTATGACTATATGCTAT
>JAREIK010000095.1:180916-280589 GCA_029783825.1 Sapria himalayana
ATTTAAAAGAAATAAATGATAAAAAAAATACATATAGTTTAATACAACAAAAAAATTTTGATATTAGAAAAATAGCTCATGTGGTATTAAAAGAACACTTCAAGTTTTTTAGGGTTTCCAAGATTATTACAATTTCTAATGAAATTTTTGTCATAAAAACTTAAAATTTTTTAGCCCTAAACATTTTTGAAAGTAATACCAAATGACCCTACACAATTCGAATTCAAATTATTATTTTGTCCCAACTAAAATTATAAGAATTAATCAATTTAGTAAGTCTTTACTATTAACTTATAATATCCATTTTTATTAAAATAAAATAGATTTTTTTTGATCTTTTCACTTTATAATTTTTGGAATTTATAAATTATAAAATTACATCAAATAATGAAATTTTAAGCCTTTAAATTATTTCATATTATACTCAAATTTTTTTTGAATTCTTAAAAATATACAACCTTATATATATATTAATATGAAATATGTATTTTAATAAATATTATTTATTTATTCATGAAATAGTTATCATTTATGGGTAATAAAAATTTATTTCATTTTTTTATTTTAAATTTATTTTTTAAAAATTTTAGTTTACTTTATATTTTGTCTCTTTTTTTTTCAATATATCATCCATATTTTTATTTAAAGTTTTTGTGAAAAAAACACTAAGGTATTCAAGCACTTAAAACATTTTTTATATCTTCGAAAGGAAGAAGGTGAAGCAAAACAAGAATATGGAGCAACCTAGGCTCTACATCTTTCTGTTAACAGGTAAGATTGTTATTACTCTTCTCCTTCAAAATACTATATACATTTCTCTATCTCTCTCAATTGACCACTGACGGAGGTTGGTTTATACAAATTTAATTTTAATTTTTTTTTAATTTCTCCCAATTTTTCTTCTTCTTTCTTCTATTTTCACATCACTAATATGAGTTTGACTCTCCACAATTAATGAAACAACAAATATTTAGTGTAAACTTTGTTCTTTACTATTTAATTTTTTAAGGTTTTATGGATTTCAAATACTAAATGTATGCATATTGTTTTATGCTTATGTAACTTAAGGAAAAAATCATTATGCTTAATGTTTTCTACTTCTGTAATTTAAGAAAAAACAAACTCATGTTTATGGATTCTGTTTTGATTGTCTCCAAAAATATTATAAATAGATAACTTTATATATAAACTTTATAAATTTATATTATCATATGATATTATATATAAATGTCTATACTTAAATTATATAAACATATTACATTATATATAAACTTTGATATGTTTATATAAAATATAATGTTACACACACACACACCATATGTAAAAATGTTTATAAATATTTATACAACATTTACATAAAACTATTCATTTATATAATTTTTTATAACATTTATATAACATTTATATAACATATAAAATGTTTATACATATTTGTAAACATTTATATAACATATAAATTTTTATTTAAATATATAATATTGTATAATGTTTATATAAATGTGATATATATACTATATAATATTTATAAAAGTATTGGCATATATTAATTTAGATATATGTAACATTTATAAAATATTTAAACACAACATTATATCTAAACACTTGTATATTTATATAATCATATGCCATTATTTATAAAGTTTATACTTTAATATAATGTGCAACAAAGATAATAGTTATGTGCAATATGATGCTTGTATGCATGCACAAGAGATTATCTCTATAACGTATATCATATGAAGAAATGATATATCATAGAGGGATATTTTTAAGTAAATATATAAGTTGATAAATCATTTATTATAGTTATGATAAATCATTAGTTATCTCTATAATGAATACACATTGTGCAATATGATAAACCATTTGTTATAGTATATACAAGTTCAAATTTGGTTACTTTTGTTTTTTTTATTAATGGATTTATTTGTAGTCTTATTTTAATGAGTTATATTTTTAAGTATTAAATTTTATTTTAATTTTTTGGATAATGTTATGATTATATTTTTTATGGTTAGTTATTCTATTATTTGTTTAATATTATTGATATGTCACTTATTCATTATTTACTTGGTTATTTATTTTTTTTAATTGAGATGTTATAAATTTTGTATTTGTTATACATTTATACAATTTATCGATGGTTATATGAATTAATATGTTTTTTATAAATAAAATAATATGAAAATTTAATTACCAATAAATTGTTTCATGGTTATTAGTAATATTATTTATTTTTTTCATTGTTATAACCATAAATTAATTTTTTATTATTGAACTTTATTTTATTAATTTATAAATAATATTATTAAAAATAACCTAAGAAATTTCTTTAATTATTAACCATAAATGTATTTATTTATGAAATAATATAATTTATGGTTAAATATAAAATAATTTCATTTTCTAATTTTTTTCGTCTATGACACGTCTCTCCCACCATCTGGCCATCTCTACATATCCAACAAAGAACATTTCTCTTTCTATCTCTTTCTCTGTCTGTATTTTATTTGTTTATTTTCATTATAATTTATTTAAAAATTAGTAATGAGTTTTGCAAATTTAAAATTGATAGTGATCTAAATGGTGGTTTTTTGTTGAGTTCTTATGTGTTAACGAAAAATCATAAGTGTGAAGTTTTTTTCTTTTAATGATTATTTTTTTTAATGTTTAATGGATGTCGATTCAACAGAAAGTGTGCTAGCTCTTAAATTCGAAGAATAATAGTAAAAGATGATGAATAAAATACAACAAGAGGAAAAGATGAGTAAGGTACTGCAATTTTTTAAATTCAAAGAAGAGCAAGATACCATGCATTCTCAAAGCACACTGGCCATGCATGGTGTCATATTTTGTGTATACATTTATAATAAGTAATTGTTCCATCATTATATAATGTTAACAAGAGTAATATGATAGATAATTTGATTAGTAAAAAAGTATACAATTCTTTTTTAAAAAAATGTGCATATAGTATATATATCCAATGTAGTAGATGTGTGATGCGTGTGAAGTCGTTTATTTAGTGCAGTCTATGTTTACTTTACATGCACATTTTTTTTGGTTACAATGAAACATGTATACTCATATATTTCTTTACACAAAACACATGCCAATTTTTTTAACACATACAAAAAATTAGAAATGATCAAGATAATATTGTACAACTAAATAAAAACAAAAAAAAAAATTAAACAAGATGTAACACATCATCAACTAATGATTTTCAACAATTTGACTATGATTTAATGTTGATTCTGAGATTATTACTGAGAATCAATATATCAAAGTAAAGTTTATTAATTAAAATTGTTTATTGGATCATCAATCTCCATATGAAAAAAATATCTTTAATATTGGTGTGATATTTTAGATTTAATGTTATTCTATTAGTATATTTTTTTATAAATTCAAAAATTAGCAAGAAAAAATTAATGATAAACAAAAATTAAAAATTATCATTAATGCAAAATATAATACTCTTGATATATGATACTCTTGTATGTTTTCCTTTTATTTTTTTTTCTTTTCAGCTATTTTAGATTTAGCATATGTAAATAAATTTGTTTGTGCAGATTATTATACTCTTGATATATGACACACACACACACACACACATATGTATGTATAGTTTTTTGTTTGTATTTATGTGTATCATTTTATTTTTTGTCATTATATATTTGCAACTTTTTGGCTTGGTGTAAAATTATAATATGAGTATATTAAAATATTTTTTAAGTTATTTGCAATTATAGCCATGTAATTGTTTGATGAAATTAATTAACCTATTTTAGAAGCTTTTAAATATGGTGTGGCCATTTGGTTGATTTACTCGTTAACTATTTGGGCACTGTAAAAAATAGCCCTCTCGGGCTGCCCTTGTCAAAATTTAGCTTTTTTTTAATATTTAATTGAAAAAAATATATAAGTGATGAAATATCTATAATCTTTGCTAAATTAATAAGTTCTCATCCTTCCTATTGATTAGGTATTAATTGATGTGTATGTAAGTTTTCTTTACCAAACAATCTTTTGATTGCAATTTTACACAAATTATGTTAATGTTACTGTCTGTAATTTTTTGTATCTCTAATCAGTCTAGATTTGTAAAGCTAGAAATCTATAATTGTAGTTTGCTTCACATCTATGTTTTCTAGTTGAATACTTTGTATGATATGTTTTATAGTCTAAATATGTTTTTGCTCATGTCTGATTTCTTTATTAATTAATTAGCCAATAGTTCTTGGGTTTTGGCTCTTCATTCCATTAATTTTTTATATCTTATTTATTTTAATATTCAAAGATTGAGTTGAATTACAGTAGAAATTTTGGTCTTTGATCTTTATTGAGAAGTGAGAAGCTTACTCCTTCAAATATTCAACATGACCAATGATAGTGACACCTTATAATTTGCCTCTATAGTTATGTATGAAGTAGCAATATATGTTTATGTCAAAATTGGTTCAAGGGAAAAAAATCCAAAAGACATTATGGATGTTTTCATACAACCTCTTATAGCATAGTTAAATAATTTGTGATATATTGGATTGAATACATATGACATCTCAAAGAAGCAAAATTTCATAATGTGGGTAGGCCTTATGTGGATGGTTAGTAATTTTCCTGCTTATTCAATATTGTCTGGTTGGACTACTACACTATGATTTGCATGCCCGTATTGCATGGAAAAGTTTGATGCATTTACCCTCAAATTCAGTGATAAACAGTCATGGTTGATAACCAACATAAGGTTTTACCTACAAATCATCCATTCCACAGAAATAACATTGCATTTTGAAAAAACAAAATAGTGATAACAATTGCACCAGTTGTTCGTTCACGAGATGGATGCTATTGGAACTAATGGACCAATATGCAAAATATTTGGCTAGATGAAATGCAGTATTTTTTGGGAGTTGCCCTATTGGAACCCCAATTTTATTTTTCATAACTTAGATGTAACGAATATAAAAAAATATATTTGACAATGTTTTCAACACTGTCCTTAATGTAGATAAAAAAACAAAAGACACTTTAAAATCAAGATAAGAGTTGAATGATTACTATCGGCATCCTGAATTCAAACAAAATTAGGCTACAAAAAATACCCTAAAGCTTGTTACACACTTGATAAGAAGGCAAGACAGACATTGTGTGAATGAGTTAAAATTTAAAATTCCTTGATGGATATTTGTCAAATATGGGCAGATGTGTGGATATGAAAAATTTTAAATTATTTGGAATAAAAAGTCATGTCTATCATGTATTTATGCAATGATTTATACCAATTGATTTGCGTGAAATACTTCTCCTAAGTGGTTGGAAGGTCTTTACCGAACTTAGTTTGTTCTTCAAACATCTAACTGCAACCACAATCAAAATAGCTGACATGGTAAGATTGGAGAATGACTTACCTCTCATTCTTTGTAAGCTTGAATGAATATTCTCACCCAACATTTATGACTCAATAGAGTATTTATCAGTCCATTTAGCATATGAAGCAAGGATAGTTGGCCTAGTGAAATATAGATGGGAGTATCCTTTTGTGAGGTAAATAAATTTAAGTAGCTATGTTTTATTATTTCAAGCTTAAATTAATATTGTTATTTGATTAAATTGAAACCTAACATAATGGTTATATGTATCTTCGTAAGTTGAAATTAAATAATAGAAACAAGGCAAAAGTTGAAGGTTCAATTTTCAATGCATATTTAGTAGAAGAAGCATCATCTTTTTGTTCTTATTATTTTGAGGATCATGTCAACACAAAGAATAGAAATGTGCTTCGGAATGATGAAGGTTGTGTGCTGGTGAAAGATGAATCCGTGGACATTCTATTTATTTTCAAGCACCATAGAAGAGCATTTGGAAGAGCAAAGAAAAGATGTATGATAGATGAAGAGTACAACACAACTTAGAGCTATGTTTTACTTATTTGTGAGGAGGTTGCACCATTTATTGAGTATGTATACCCAAAATGGTTGAAGGTTTAATCATAGTTAAATTTTGTCCTAAATATAGTTAATTAAAATTTGATATCCATTGTTCTCCATCCATTTATATTTGTGTAGTGTTTATGTTGAGTAGTTAAAACATAGGCAGCTACCCATTTTCAGCCATGAGGTCGATTCTATGCTAGAAACAGAATTTGCAAATTAGTTCAAGAACTATGTGAAAATTCTCAAGCTCTTATTTTATGAATTATTTGATTTATTAGTATCTTTTAGTATTTAACATAATTTGTTGAATTTATGCAATAGACAAATGATCCTTCAAATGGAGATTCCAACATATTAATACTGAATCTAACTAAAAGCTCGTTTAGATATGTGGCAACCTATCATGGGTATTTTATCAATAAATATAAATTTCACACAATAGGACACAATTCTTCTAATGTAACTATGAATAGTAGTGCATGCATTAAAGGCTCAAGTTATAGTGTAGCTGAGATTTGTTATAATGGTTAACTCACATAAGTTATTGAATTGGAGTATACTATACTCAAAAATAACAAGATTGTATTTTTTAAGATGTGAGTGGTTTTAGCATACACAAAATGGGGGTACAAAGATTCATTCTGATTATAAGCTAGTGGATGTCAACCATAAACATAGATTTAATCGATATGAGCCATTTATTATTGCAGTTCAAGCCACCCAAGTATATTATTGTACATATCCGAGTTTATCTCATGATAAGATTGATTGTTGGGCTATTTGCAAAATTAAAGCTCGGTCAAATTTTGAAGTACCAACATCTCAAAAAAGAAGTGCAAACTTAGCTGTTGAACTATCATTTCTAGAAGATGACTTAAATAATATTGAGCATGTGCATGTAGATGAAGATCCAGAAAACTAATGTGATTAAAATGGTGACCAAATAGAAATTGAAGATGTTCCTTTTTCTATCTGAAGATGAGTTGGAACTTCCATTAGAATCAAATGAAATGTCAGAAGATTCATTAGAGAATGATAGTGATGTCAATAATTAAATTTTTATAATTGTATTAGAGTATTATAGTTTCAAAGACTTTCTATATTTTGTTGCAATCCATTAGTGATGTTTATTATATCTCTATTATTTGTTCTATGTTGTACAGTCAGTACCATCTCATACCCAATATATCCAAACTTCAACATCACTATCACCATTGCCATCATTAACACCTTTACCATCACCTTTATCAGATATAAGGCCACCACCCATTATCCCTCTTGCACACACTTTTGATCCATCACCATCTTCTACACCACATTTTACACTAATAGTTCTCCCATTTACAACACCATCGACATCATCAAATACTATGCTTTCCTCTGCATGCAGTGCTAAGTTAGTGATAGAGATTGTGGATGGGAGGTATAATAGATATGTAAATATTACTTAAATTAAAATTATGATGTTCCTGTTAGTGTTTTTGTTTTTATATATAGTTATGATTTGCATGTTTTCAATGTTATTTTTATATTTTTATAGTTTCATTCCATTTACACAAGTATTCGGCTATAATTACAAAGTCTTTCAAGAAAATGGTTGATTCTAAAGCATTCTCATGGAAGAAAGTTTCTTAATCAACAAGAGAGACTAACTTTAATCACTTTCAGGTTAAAATTAATAAACAAAACATTGAAAATTAATTATCTAATTAGTTAACTATTATGTTGGTTATTATTTAAGTATTAAATAATTATGTCCTTATTATTAATATAGTTATTTTTTGAGTTTTCTTATATATAGATATCGAATCAGTGCACATGGTACCCAAATTTAATGGACAAATAAAGTCATTTTGGGAAAGCAAAACTACTGAATGGTACTCAGATTTTGTTCAAAAATTAAAGATTCTAAAAGATAGGCCTAATTTTATACCTGAGGATGAGTGGCCCGAGTGGCTTAAGTATTGGCATGAGCTAGATGTGAAAAAAAAATCAAAGATAGCTATCAAAAACCGAGGGACTAAGGTAGCTGGAATAGGTACAAGAATGTCTCGCCACATAGATGGGTTAAAATCGAGCTTTAAGTGCACTCGAGATTTGGTACAATTTATAAGTTTTAAACATTTATATATTTAATAATTGGCCTAATAGTCCAAATAAATCAAATCTATGCATGGTTTAATTATTCTAGCTAACATTTTCTAACATTTGTTAATTTTTTACTAAATAAATACATACTTTAGGCTAGAAAATTTGGTCGAGAATCCAATTTTTATGAGATTTTAAGAAAGATGCATGTGACGAAAGTGGATGGGCAGTTTGTTGACAACAAGTATCAGATGATTACTGTAAGAAAATATTATATTAATAAACTTTTAGAATACTATAGTAAATTTTGAAGGCTGTTTGGAATGAAAATATTAGATTTATTTTATGTATATCTAGAATAGTATTTTTTTTCTATTTTATCACAAAAACTCATGGAGGAACGTGTGATAGCTGCTTCTCAACGATTTGAAAGTTCTATGGATCTTCAACCACTTGACTATGATCATATCTATTTGGAGACTATAAGAGGTCAGAAGAAGCAACGAGTATATGGCATCGACTTGAAGGGAGTGGCATGTTGTAGCAGTCATGCTTCTAATTCCTCTGTCACAGTAGTGGTGGATGAGGTGGTTGAATAGCAAGTAATGAAAATAAATGAATGTTTTGAAGTTATGGAGATAGAAATGAAAGAAAAGGTTGAGCAGATTACTCAATTGAAGGAAAACATGCAGGAAATGAAAGTAGAGAAAATAAGCAGATTACTCATTTAAAGAAAGAAATATAGGAAATGAAAGAAGTGAATGATGAGATGAAAGAAAATAAGATTGTTAAGCAACAACAGATGCCCTATATGGTGTCATAGTTACAGCCTTGATGCAATAGATAGCATTCCGAGTTCCAGTAGTGAAACCATGTAGGAGAGGCTAGCACTAATGCACCAGCTAATTATGAGGATGATTTTATTTTAAATGATGATGAAACAATGTTATGTTTTTATTTTAACCATGAAACTTTTGTATAGAAATTATTTTTGAATTGTTTTGGTTTTTGTTTATTAACGAAAAAGGAATCAAAGAAAAGACAAGAAGATGATGAGACAGGTAAATGTTTTTCATGGTTAAATATGTCATGGTGAAGTCAATTTGTAATGTGTCTAAATAAATATTATTTCTTCATATCTTCAGAGATAAATCAAAGCACAGAGAAAAACAAGAGAAGAAGAAAACTTCTGGATTTTTGGATACCTATTCCTCTTTGATACTCTCTCATAAAATTTTTTAGTACAAGTAAAGATGCATTATCTCGTTCTAATGTTGTAAAGAAGATTTGAGACTATATAAAAGGAAATAATCTACATGTATGCCAACATCCATCATCTTCACCTCCCCCCAATGAGAATCTATGGTGTTATTCTTTAATTTCAATTAATCATTAAATATTCTTGTTTTTTAAATGATTAATGAGATATGTGGAGAATAATATGTGATGATAAGTTGAAAGATATACATTAATGCAAGTCTTTCATAAGAGTTGCAGTTTCAAAGCTCTTATCTCCGCACTTAATTAAAAAGGAATAGTTAGCAACTTGCTGGCACATGATTTCTGCTAATGTGTCGCTAAACAAGAAAAGATTTATTTGGTGGCATTATTGTTCTTGATTCTGGTTTTGTTCTGTGTTGGCTGACTAACCTAACCAATGATTCTTTTCTTTCATTAAAAAACGTGTGTCATCTCAAAATTGAGTTGGATGTAAGATTATGTTGATCTTGGATATTATTCAGTTGAGACAGTCTCACTCCTAGTGGCTCTTAAAGTGCACTATCCATAGTGGATCACAATCCTAAGGGGAAATCACGAAATTCAGCAGATCACTAAATTTTATGGATTTTATGATGAGTGCCTACCGAAGTATGGCAATGCTAACTTTTGGAAGTCTTTCACCGATCTGTTTGATTATTTTTTCTTGACTTCCTTAGTTGAGACAGAAATTAGACCCACTTGTGCTTTTCCTTCACCTCAACTCTCGCCATCCTTCTTCTATAGAACATCTCTGACCAATTTTACCAAACAAACAATCTATAGCTTATTGCTCGAGCTCACCAGCTTGTAATGGATGGCTACAATTGGGGTGATTATCAAACAGTTTTTGATTTTGATTTTGTTTTTGACTTTTATTTTGTTTTTGATTTTGCTTTTGTTTTTTAAATTGTTTATGATGTGAAATGATAGTTTTTGTGGTTGTGTTGAAGCTATTTGAGTCTTAAAATTTATGCAGTTTGAGCCTTAAAATTGATGTAGTTTGAACCTACACCAAGAAGAGGAGAGCCATATGAGACTAGAAGAATGCCAAATAACTTTCTTTATTGTGAGCCAACACAAATTGGTGCATCCCACCTTCTAGTTGTGGTGCTTGTTGCTGGTGTTTGCTTGTTTATTAAGGTGGTCATTTTAATGATAGTGCTGGTTGCTCAACTACAACAACAAGGGTGCATGATGGATAGGAAAAGCTCCCTTCTTTTTCTTCCATTTTGCTCTAATTATATGCTTAGCTGATTCTCATTTGATTTTGATGCTTTCTATTGTAGTTCACCTTACAATGGGTGTCTATTATTTTCATGTGCTAGTATTCTTGTTTAAAAAAATAAGTTGATAATTAGTATGTGTATCATTTTATGTATCTATTCAATTGATGAAATCATCTTGTTTTGCTAGGTTTGAGTTGTTTGATATGGTGAAGAAATATTAGTCTTCATTATGAAAACATGGGACACACAGATTTGGTGTCTCTGAATAATAAAATGAGTTAGTTGATGGGGTCGGAGTCGCATGCTTGGAGGCTCCAGTGAGTGTCTTGATCCTTAATACTAAAGGGAAGAAGTTGGTGTTGGACTCGGACCTGGGAACCTGTCTCTGGGAAAAATAGCATGATTCGATTTCTCATTGAATACTGGTTCTCATTTTTTTTATTTTTTCTAATAACTTCTTCTGGCTACACTATATTATTTAAATAGTTTTTTGGTTAGTTATTTCTTTTATTAGTTTTCTCTCTTGTTTATTTTTTCATAACTATTTCATATATGCAGCAGTAGCCCTTGAAAATAATGAAAAGGTATTAGTAAAGTGCTTGAAATTGAAAAATAAACTTGAGTTAGATGCTTTAGTTGCTGGATCTGGTCAAACAGTGCATCTAGAAATTAAGTAATATTTTACTTCACATTTGTTTGCTTTTGTTTTGTGTCTAAAGTGTGCCTTTCTTTAGTTTATAATATTGTGAGTTTAATTCATGATTTTAGTGTTGATAATAATGTTGTCGAGGAAGTTTAAAATAATTTTTTAAGTAGTATTAGATGCAAAACAACAGCAGAAGTGTTATATGGAATCAGAGTTAGCAGCCTTTATGAGATATATAGGACACATTGTTCCAGCAGAAAAACCATGCAGGAGAGCCTAGCACAAATGTTTCAGCTAATGATGAGGATGATAATTTTGTTTTAAATAATTATATACCTATGTATGTTTTTATTTTAATTATGTAATAATTGTATCAGAATAATTTCTGGACTACTTTTTCTTTTTGTTAACTATAAAAAATAATTTATAGTATATGTTTTTATTCAATTTAATATAAAAATATAAAAAGATGTAATAAATTTTTTTGTAAAATAAATTGTGAAAATAGCTTGGGAATGAAAATAGCTAGAGAATTTTTAATCGCTAATTTAGGTAGGGAATTATCTATATATATTGAGTCAATAAATATTAATTACTATTCTTAATTACGATAAAAATTAGCAAGAAAAAAAATAATTAGCTAGGGAATTTCCATCATTAAAAAATTTGTAGAAAATTATTTTTTTCTCATAATATTTTATGACGAGCACTTTAGCTTGGGATAATTTTCATCATTATTCTGATGTTATTCTATTTTAGTGATGAAAAAATCCTATAGAGATTGAGATTATTATTTAGCCACCTGGGCTTTTTCTTATAGTCAGATAGATAGATAAGTATATAAATAGATATATAGATAAATAAATAATATATATATATATATATATATATATATATATATATATAGATTGATAGATTGATAGATTGATAGATAGATAGTTAGTTAGATATATAGATAGACAGATAGATAAATAGAGAGAGAGAGAGAGAGATTGAAAGATAAATAGATAGATAGATAGAGATAAATAAATAAATAGATAGATAGAAACACATACATGTAGATAAAAAGACAAATATATAGACAACTAGACAAATAGATAGATAGATAAACAAATAGGCAGATAGATAGATAGATAGATAGGTAGATAAATATACAATCAGATAGATAAATATATATAAAAAGATAGATATACAATATATAGTCAAATAGATAGATATAAAGATATTTTGATAGATAGATAGATAGACACATAAATATAAAGACAAATAGATAGATAGATAGTTTGTTAGAGAGGTTGAAAGATAGATAGAGAGGTATATAAAAAGATAGATAAAGAAAGAGATAGATAGAGAGATAGACAAATAGACAGACAGATAGACATAAAGAAAGATAGAATGATATATACTTAGATAGATAGATAGATAGATAGACATATAAACAAATAGAAACATAGATAGATAGATAGTTAGATAGAAAGACATATAGATAGTTATAAAGATAGATAAATAGAAAAATAGAAAAATAGATAGATAGTTATATAGACAAATAGACAAATAGATATATAGACACATGGCAAGATATATAGATGCACGAATAGATAGATAAATAGATGCACGAATAGATAGATAGATAGGTAGATAGATAGATAAATAAATAGTCATATAGATAGATAGATAAATAGATTGAAAGAAAGAAAGATATATAGATAGATAGAAATATAGATAGATTAATATATAGAAATAGATAGATAGATATATATATGTGTGTGTGTGTGTGTGTGGGTAGACAGATAGATGGATAGATAGATAGTACCATAATTAGATAGAGAGAAAGATACATAATTATATATATATATATATATATATATACAACTAGATAAAAAATCATATAGAGATATAGACAGATAGAAAGATAGAAATATAGATAGATTGATAGATAGAAAGTGGTAAAGATACATAGATAGATTGATAGATTGATAAAATGATAGATAGATAAATAAACATACAAATAGATATATAGATAGACAGATAGATAAACAGATGATAGATAGATAGAAAGATGGACAAATGGACAAACAAATAGATAGATGGATAATTAGATAGATAATTAGATAGATATATAGAAAGAAAGATAGATAGATAGATAATTACATATTAGATAGATAAATAGATAGAAAGATAGATATATATTTAGATAGATAGATATATAGATAGATCTATCTATAGATAGATAGATATATGTATAAATAGATAGACATGTAGATAGACCTACAAACAGACAGATAGATAAAAATATATATGTATACATATTAGATAGACAACTAGATAGATAGAAATATAGACAAATAGATAGTTAGATAGATAGACAGATAGATAAATAGATAGATAAGTAGGTATGTAGAAATGTAGATAGCTTTATAGAAATATAGGTATATAGATAGATAAATAGATAAGAAGATAGATAGATAGATAACAAGATAGATAGATAAATAGATAGATTGATAGAAAGATATTTAGATAGAGAGATAGATAGATAGATAGATATATATATATATATATATATATATATATATATATATATATGTAGACATATATATAGATAGATAGGCATACAAAAAGATAGATAGAAAGATAGATATATATAAAGAACAAATAAATAAACAAACATATAGATAGATAGAGAGATAGACACATCGACAGATAGAAAAATAGATAGATTTATAGATAGGAAGATAGGTAGATAGATTGATTGATATAGATAGAAAGATAGATATATGTATATATAGATATATAGAAATTTACATAGATATAAATATATATATATAGTAGATAGATAGACAGACAGACAGATAGATAGATAGATAAATAATTACATATTAGATAGATAGATAGATAGATATATAGTTAGATAGATAGATATATAGATATATAGATAGATCGATTGATAGATATATAGATATATAAATAGATAGACAAGTAGATAGACCTACAAATAGACAAATAGATAAAAATATATATATACATATTAGATAGACAACTAGATATCTAGACATATAGATAATTAGACAGATAGATAGGTTGGTAGGTAGAGATTTATACAACTATATAGATAAACATTTATATAAATAGTTAGTTAGTTAGATAGATAGACAAATAGATAGATAGATAGGTATAAATGTAGATTGGTTTATAGATATATAGGTAGATAGATAGATAACTAGATAAGAAGATAGATAAATATATAGCAAGATAGATAAATAAATATATTGATTAATAACTAGATAGATTAATAGAAAGATATTTAGAAAGAGAGAGAGATAGATAGATAGATAGATATATATATATATATATATATATGTAGACATATATATATATAGATAGAAAGATACATACAAATAGATAGATATATATATATATATATAAAGAAAGACAAATAAATAGACAAACATATATATAGATAGACAAATAGACACAGGCAGATAGATAAATAGATAGATTGATAGATAGATAGATAGGTAGATAGATAGAAATAGATAGAAAGATAGATATATGTATAGATTGATATATAGAAATATACATAGATAGATATATATATATAGTAGATAGATAGATGACACACAGATAGATAGATAGATAGATAGACAGATAGACAGATAGATAGTTAGATAGTTAGATAGATAGATAAATATATAGATAGATAAATTGATAGATAAATAGATATATAAGTAGATTGATAGATAGAAAGATAGATATATAGATAGAAATAAAGAAAGAAAGAGATAAAGAAATAAACATAGATAGATAGATAGTAGATATAGATAAATAGATGGATAAATAGATATATTTTAGATAGATAGATAGATAACTAGATAGACCGATAGATAAAGAAATAGATAGATAGACAACTAGATAGACAGATATAAATGCAAATAGATAGATAGTCAGATAGATAAATAGATAGCAATATAGGTAGATAGTAAGATAATTAGATAGGTAGATAGATAAATAAAATGATTGGTAGATAGCTAGATATATAGATAGATTGATAGTTAAACAAGGAGATAAATATATATATAGATATATTGATAGATCGATAGACATATAGATAAATATATTATTTGATAGATAGATAACTATATAGACAGATAGAGAAATAGACACATAGACAAATAGATAGATTCATAGATAGTTAGATAGATAGATAGATAGGTTGACTGGTAGATAGATAGATAGGTAGATAAATAGATAGACACATAAATAGCTTGCTATATAGATAAATAAAAAGACAGACACATAGAAAGAAAAAAAGTTAGAGAGATTAATTGATTTATAAATAATTAGACAAATAGATAATATTAAGATATACTGACTGACAGACAAATAGATGGATAGATAGATAGATAGATAGAGACTAGATAGATAGATAGATAGACATACAGACAGATATATAGATAGATAGATAGACATACAAAAAGATATAAAGTTAGATAGATAGATAGATAAATAGATTGATAGTTACATAGATAAATAGAAAGATAGATAAATATATAAAAAAAAGACAACTAAACTGAACAACATATAGATAGATATATAGATAGACACATAGACAAATAAACAGATAGACAGAAATACAGAAAGATAGAAAGAAAGACATACAGATAGATAGATAGATAGATAGATAAGTAGATTGGTAGATAAATAGATAGATATAGATAGATACATAGATAGATGTATAGATTAGATAGATAAAAATATACATAGATAAATACATAGATATAGAAATAGATATATATATATATATATAGACATATAGACATATAGACATATAGACATATAGACATATAGATAGATATATATATAGATAGACATAAAGATATATATAATATATAGACAGACATATATATATATATAATTAGAAAGATTGATAGATATAAAGAAATAAAAAATATAGATAGATAGTTAGATAGATATTCAAATAGATAGGTAGATAGGTAGATTGGTTGATAAATAGATAAGTTGATAGATGGATAGATACACAGACATATAGACATATAGATAGATAGATAGTTAGATAGAAAGATAGATAGATAGACAGATAGGTTAAAAAGATAGATTAATAGATAGATCGATAGATAGACACATAGATAGATTTATAGATAGAGAGTAGATAGAAAGATAGATAGATAGTTAGACAGATATATAGATAATAGATAAAAAGATAGATAAATAGATAAATAGATATATAAATATATAGATAGAAAGATAGCTAGACATACAAATAGATAAATAGTAAGATAGATAGATATATAAATAAATAGATAGATAAAAATAAAGATATATTGACAGAAATACATATAAATAGATAGTAATATAGACAGATAGACAAATAGACACATGGACAAATAGATAGATTCATAGATAGATAGATAGGTTGACTGGTAGATAGATAGAAAGATAGGTAGTTAAATAGATAGAAGATAGATAGCTAGCTAGATAGATAAATAAACAGGCAGACACATAGAAAGAAAAAAAGATAGAGAGATTAATTGATTTATAGATAATTAGACAAATAGATAATATTAAGATATACCGACAGACAGACAAACAGACAGATAGATAGATAGATAAAGACTAGATAGATAGATAGATAGATAAACAGATAGACAGATATATAGATAGATAGATAGACATACAAAAAGATATAAAGTTAGATAGATAGATAATTAGATAGATAAATAGATTGATAGTTACATAGATAAATAGAAAGATAGATAGATATATAAAAAGAAAGACAACTAAACTGAACAACATATAGATAGATATATTGATAGACACATAGACAGATAAATAGATAGATAGAAAGACATAAAGATTGAAAGATAGAAAGAAAGACACATAGATAGATAGATAAGTAGATTGGTAGATAGATAGATATATATAGATAGATACATAAATAGATGTATAGATAGATAAAAATATACATAGATAAATACATAGATATATAAATAGGTATATTTATATATATATATAGACATATAGATAGATAGATTGATATATAGATAGACATAAAGATAGATAAATAGATAGACAGACAGAGATATATATATATAATTAGGAAGATTGATAGATATAAAGAAATAAAAAATATATAGATAGAAAGTTAGATCAAAAGAAAGTAGATATAGATAGATATATATATATATATAATATATATATTTAGATAGATTGATAGATATATAGATAGGTAGAAAGATATATAAATAGATTGATTTATTTGATTGATTGATATATAATTAAATAGATAGGCATATAGATAAATAGAGAGATAGATTACCACATAGATAGATATATAGTCAGATAGATAGCCAGATAGATAGATACATAGATAGCTAGATAGAAAGATAAATAGATATGTTGATAGCTAGATATATAGATATATAAAAAGCTAGAAAGCTATTTAAATAGATAGATAGACAGAAAGCTAGATAGATAGATAGATAGACAGATACAACTTGATAGATATACATATATTTAGATAGAAAGATAGATAGATAGAAAGATAGATATATAAATATTTAGAAATATAAACAACTTGATAGATTTACATATAAACATGATAGATATATATATAAATAGACAGATACATATATAGATAGATATATAATAATATTTATATATAGATAGATTGGTAAATAGATAGATATATAGATAGATACAAGATATATAGATAGATATATAGATAAACACAAATATAAATAGATATAGATATATATATATATATATATATATATAAAGATAAATATATAGCTAGATACATAAATATATAATTAGATATATAGATAGATAAAGAGATAGATAAATAGATTGATAAATAGATAGATAGATGGAGATATAGAAAGACAGATAGTTAGACAAATGAATAAATAAATAGACAAATAGATTGATAGACGAATAGATTAGTAGATAGAAAGATAGATAAATAGATGAATAGATAAATAGATAGATAAGAAGATAGATATACATATAGATAGATAGATATCCACATATATATATATGACAGATATACAGAAATATATATAAATAGATAGATAGACAAATAAATAAACATATAGACATATAGATAGACAGATAGGTAGATATATAAACAAATAGATAGTCAGATAAATACATAGATAGATAGATAGATAGACATACAGATAGATAGATAAATAGACATACAAAAAGGCTAACAAATAAACAAAAGATAGACATATAGATAGATAGATAGATATATAGATAAATAAATAAATAAATAGATAGATAGATATATAGACATAGATAGACAGATAGATAGATAGACAGATAGATATACAAATAGATATCCAAATTTATATGCAGATATATATATATATATAGACAAATATATTGACTGATAGAATGACATGCAGATAAATAGATAGACAAACATTTATATAGATAGATAGATATTTAGATAGATAGACAGTTAGATATCTAAATAGACATAAAGATATATAGACAAATAGATAGTCAGATTGATAGACAGATTGATAGACAGATATAAGATAGATAGATAGATAGTTACATACATAGATAGATAGATAAACAGATAGATAGACTAATATATAGTTAGACATATAGATTGATAGATATATAGAAAGATATATAGATAGAAATACATATTGCTAGACAGCCAGACTGACTAATAGACATTCAAATAGATCGATAGAAAGACAGATAGATATAAATATAGATTGTTAGATAGATAATTAAATAGACATATATACTGATAAATAGATAGATTGACTGATAGATAGATAGATACATACACAATTAGATATACAAATAGATATACATATAGATAAGTATATTGATAGACAAATTGATAGAGATATTCATAGACATTTTGATAGATTGATTGATAGACAGATTAAAGACAAATTGATCGTTAAATTAATAGATAGATTGATACACTAATTGATAGATAGATAGAGAGATATAAAAATACACATATTTATAGATATATTGATAAATGAATAAATAGATAGATTGGTAGAATATTGATAGATAGTTGAAAGATAGATTGACAGACAGACAGATAGATTAATATATAGATTCATAGATTGATTGATAGGTTGATTAATAAATAGACAGATAGATAGACAGGCAGATAGACAGACAGACAGATAGATAAATAGATAGATAAGTCAATTTTTAGATAGATAGATAGATAGATTATTTGATTGATTAATAGATAGATAGATAGATTGTTTGACATAAATAGATAAATAGTTAAATAGATAGATTGATAAATTGATTGATAGCCAGAGGGATAAAAAAATAGACTAATAGATAGACTAATAGACAGTCAAATAGATGGATAGATAAATATATAGACAAATAGATATAAAGATAAATAGAAAGAAAGAAATAAAGAAATATAGATAGATAGATATATAGACAAATAGATAGATAGATAGTTAGATAAACAGATAGATAGATAAATAAATAGTTCAATAGATAAATTGATGGATAAATATATAGATAGATTAATATATAGATAGATAGATAGTCAGATTGATAATTAGATTGAAAGATAGATTTAAAGATTAAATGATAGACAGATCGATAGTTAGATTGATATACAAATTGATAGATAGATTGGTAAACAATTTGAGGGATAGATTGATAAATAGATTTATAGATAGATAGATAGACATATATATAGTCATTTAGATAGATAGAGAGATATATAAATAGATAGAAAATTGAAAGATAGATATATAGTTAAATAGATAGATAGATATTCATATAGTTAGATAAATAAAAAGAAAGATTGAATAATTAATAAAAAGATAGATTTATAGACAGATAGATAGATAGATAGAGAGACACATAGATAGATAGATAAATAAATAGATAGACAGATAGATAGACAAATATATAAAAGATAGACAAAAAGATAGATAGACAAATAGATAGAAAGATAAATAAATAGATTGATAGACAAATAGATGGACAGACAAATAGATAAACATATAGATAGACAGATAACCACACAAATAGATAGATAGATAGATACATTGATAGATAGATAAATAGATAGATAAACAAATAAATAAACTCATAGATATATAGATAGATAGACAGATAGAAAGATAAACAAATAGATATTCAAATATATAAAAAGATAGACAGATAGTTTGATAGATAAATAGATAGATCAATAAATAAATAAATTGATTGACAAATAGATAGTCAGAGAGAAAGATAGATGAACAGATAAACAAACAAAAAGATAGACATATAAACAAAAAGATAGACATACGGATAGATAAATATATAAATAGAAAGATAAATATGGAGATTGACAGATAGATAGACATTTAGATAGACAGATAGACAAACAGATATATAGACATATTCATTGATAGATAGATAGATACACAACCAGATTGACAGACATATAGAGAGACATATATACAAACTTATAGACAAACACATAGAAAATAGATATATTGATATTTATATAGACAAATTGACATATAGATAAACATATAGTTAGATAGAAAAATAAATAGACAAATAGATAGTCAGATAGACAAACAATGATATATATAGATATATAGATAGATAAATAGATAGTTAGATAGATAGATAGATAAAGAAATAGATAGGCTGATAGATAGTTTGACAAAAAGATTGACAAATAGAAAGATAGATAAATAGGCAGACAAACTGATTGATAGACATTCAAATAGACAAGCAGATTGATTGATTAATTGATTGATAGACATATAGATACATAAATAGATATACATATAGATAGGAAGATTTATAGATAGATTTATAGATAGATTACTCGACATATTGATAGACATTTTGATTGATAGATTGATAGATTGATAGATCAATATATAAAAAGATAGATAGATAGATATATATATATATATATATATATATATATATAACACACACACAGATTGATTGATAGATTGATAAAAAAATCAATAGATAGATTGGTAGAAAGATTGATAGATAGATTGATAGAAAGATTCATAAATTGATTTATAGGTTGATTGATAGAAAAATTGAAAGACAAATAAATTGATAGATTGATAGACAAATATATAGATAAATAGATAGATAATAAATAAAATATAGATAGATATATAAATAAACATCTAGATAGATAGATAGATAGACAGATAGTTTGATAAATTATTAGAAAAATAGATAGATAAATAGATAGATAGATGGACAGATAGATAGACGGATAAATAGATAGAAAGATAGATAAATATATACACAAATAAATGAACATATTGATTGATTGATTGAGAGAGAGAGATAGACAAATTGATAAATAGATAGATAAACAGATAGCGAGATGCACACACACAAACATAGACAGATAAGCAGAGAGATAGATAGAAAGATAGACTTATATATAGATAGAAAGATAGACTGATAAATCGTTAGACAGAAAGATATACAGATAGATAGACAAATAGATAGACAGATACTCTGATAGATAGATTGATAGTCATATTGATAGATAGAATGAAAGAGAAATAAACAGACATATAGATAGAAAGTTTGATAGAAAGATACATAGATAGATAAATAAACATATAAATAGATAGAAAGATATATAGATAGTCATATAGATAGACATAAAGATAGATAGATAGATAGATAAACTGATAGATTTACATAAAGATATATAGATAGATAGATAGATAAACTGATAGATTTACATAAAGATATATAGATAGATAAACTGATAAATTGACATTTTGATTGTCAAAAATATAGACAAATAAATAGGTAGATAGATATATAGATTCATAGATAGACAAATAGATAGATAGATAGATAAATGTATAGATAAACATATATTTGACATATATATATATATATAGATAAATAAATAGATAAACAAATAGATAGACAGATAGATTGACAAATAATTAAACAATAGATAGGCAGATAGATAAATAGATATATACATATAAAGATAGACTTATATAGATAGATAGATATCCAAATAGATAAGACAGATAGATTGACATATAGATTGATAGATTGATAGACATATAGAAAAATAGATAGATAGATAGACTGATAGATAGACAGTTAGAAAGTTAATTATATAGATAGAGAGATAGATAGACTAATAGATAGACATTTAGAAAGTAATTATATAGATAGAGCGATAGACAGATAGATAGATAAATAGATATACATATAGAGAGATAAGTAGACAAAAAGATAGATAGATTGATTGATAGACAGACATACAGACAGCTTGATAGATAGACATACAGACAGACAGATAGATAGATAGATAAACAATTAAATAGATAGAAAGACATATAGATAGATAGACAGACAGATATATATATATATATAGGAAGGTAGATAGATAGATTGATAGACAAATTTATATACAATTAATAATAGAAGATTAATAGATAGATTAAAAGATAGATTGATAGATAGATTAAAAGTAAGATAGATAGATAGATATAAATATTGATAGAAATGTAGAAAGATTGATAGATAGAGAGATAGATAGACAAATTATTAGATAGATAGACCGATTGAAAGGGATATGGATAGATAGGTAGATAGATAAATAGATAGATAGATATATATATACACACACACACACATAAATAAATAGATAGATAGGCAAATAGATAGATATATAGATAGATAGATTAATAGATAGATAGGCTATTATATACATTGTAAATAGACATATAGATAGAAAAATATATAGACATATAGATAGATAGATAGACACATAAATAGACAGATAGATAGACTAAAAGATTGATAGATATATATAGATAGATAGAGAGATAGATAGATAGATAGACAGATAGATAAATCCACAAAATGATAGATAGATATAGATAGATAGATAGACAGATAGATAGAAAGATGGATAGATATACTTATAATTAGATGGATAGAGAGTTTGATAGATAGATAGATAGATATATGGATAGATAGATAGTCAAATAGATAGATAGATAGGGAGATAGATAGTCAAATAAATAGACAAATAGATAAAGAAATATATATTCAGATAGATTGATTGATAATTAGATTGATTGATTGATTGATTGATAGAAAAATAGAAAGATAGATAGACATATAGGTTGATAGATAGATAGACAAATGGATAGATAGATCAATAGATAGATAGAAAGATAGTTAGACTGATAGATATACAAATAAATAAACATATTTATAGATTGATCGATAGACAGATATTAAGAATGATAGATAAACTAATATATAGATAGATAGATAGATCGATTGATTGATATATTGATAGATAGTTACATAGATATGCAAATAATTAAACAGATAGATATATAGATATATAATCATATTGATATTTCAGATAGATATATAGATATACACATTGATAACTACAAAAAAATATCTATTTAGCTAAGGAAATTTAACTAGGCATAAATTTCCTAGATAATTAGCTAGGGATTAGCTAAGGTATAACAATGGATTTTTGATTTTACAATAAATTAAAATTTTGTGATGGATTAGTGATGGAAATGTTCGAATGAAAATCTTCCATCACTAAAATTATTGTAGATACTTGCTCAAAGAAAAGATGGAAATTTAGCTACTAAATTAGAGATGGAATCTCCCTAGATAATTAGAATGAGACAATCCACATCACTAAATAATTATATAAATTTATTTTTTTATGGTTTTATATATAATTGAAAATGATTATTCCTTAAATATTTATTTTCTTAAAATATATCCATTTAGTTCGGGATTTTTTCCTATCTATTTGGGTTAGTGATAATTTCCATCACTAATCTTTAATGATTTAATTTTTTTAAGCATTATTTATTTTAATATTTTATCTAATTGTTTATATTAAAGGTATGTCATGGTCTATAGATGAGCGATCCTTGAAAGATACAATCTCTTAATATAATAATAAAAATAAATATTATAGATTAATAATTTAATAAATACATAAATATGACTAAAAATTTATATTAAATTAAACTAAAATAACTATAATTTTATTATAAATTAATTAAAAATTATACAAAATTTTTTTCTGAAATTTTTAATTATGATATTTAAATATTTGTATTAAAAAACAATATATAATTTATTATATAATTATAATAATTTTTTAAATATTTTAATTAATAAATAAACATAAATAAAAATAACTACTAATAAAAAGTTAAAATAAACAATTATTTGATTAAATATACAGATTTATAAAAATATATGAATTAATAAATAAACAAGTAAATATTTATATTATTAAAGTAAAAAATATATATTTTTATGATTATAAGTTGAAAATCATATAAATTTATAATCATTATATCATTTATGAAATAATATCATTTATGTATTATTACTTTATCATTTATGAAATATTTTTATGATTATAAGTTGAAGTATATATATATATATGAAATACTTTATTATTATATATTATTACTTTATTTATTAATGAAATAATATCATTTATGGTTAAATAAAAATCTATTTCATTTTTTTATTTTAATTATTTATTTTTTATAATTTTAGTTTACTTTTATATTTTTGTATCTTTATTTTCTATTCATACACATCCAATTTTGTATTTATAGTTTCCTTGTCAAAAAATGCTAAGTTATTAAGCATTTATCATTTTTTCTATCTTTCAACGATGAAGAGAAGAGAAGCAGTGTGGGACTAAGGGAGCAACCTACAAAATCTATCTCTTCTTGTTACGAGGTAATATTATCATCTATTCTCATTTAGAATGCTATATACATATCTCTATCTCTATTAATTTAATTACCATTAGTGGAGTTTGGTTGTTATAGAATATTTAGGTTTGATTTTTTTCCCATAATTTTCCTTCTTTTTTTTTTCTATTTTAATATCACTTATATGATTTTTACTCAGCACTAGTAATGAAACAATAAATAGTCAGTCTAAACTTTGTTCTCCTACTATTTAAATTTTTAGGGTTTTATCTATTTCAAATACAAATTGTTTGCATATTGTTTTCTGCTTGTGTAACTTAAAAAAATAATAATTAATGTTTTTTACTTCTGTTACTTAAGAATAAACAAACTTAATGTTTATCAGTTCTATTTTTGCTGTCTCCAAAATTATTATAGACAGATAATAAATTATATAAACTTTTATACTTTTATATAATTGTATGACATTATATATATATGTCTATACTTTAATATATATATAAATATATTACATTATATATAAACACTGATATGTTTATATAAACATATAATGTTATATATAAATATTTATACATATGTATTAATGTTTATAAATATCTATACAACATTTACATAAAACTATCCATTTATATAATTTTATATATAACAATTATATAACATATAAAATGTTTATACATTTTTGTAAAATTTATTAACATATTAATTTTTATATAAATATATAATATTTATAATATTTATATAAATGTGATATATATATTATATAAAATTTATAAAAGTGTTACATATATATAATTATATATAAATAACATTGATAAAATTATTTAAGAACAAATATTATATTTAAACACTTGTATAATTATATAATCATATGCCATTATATATAAAAGTATTTATATCTATATTTATTATTATGTAAACTAATTTTATAACTATATTTATTACTAGACAAAACTATTTTTTAACTATATAATAATTTATAACTATATGTATAATTCTATATAACTATATTTCTAACAAATAATACTATATGTATAAGAATATATAACTATATATAATTGTATTTTACTAAATGTATAACTATAAAAATATTATATATAATTATATCTTTAACTACATATACATATATATCTATATGTGAATAACTATATCTAAATATTGTATAACTATGTAACACTCTATATAATTAAATATAACTATATTTTTAACTATGTATACGTATATGTATTCATATAATTAAATCTATATATTTGTTTATAATGTTGTATACATTAATGTATAACTACTTATAACTACTTGTATGAATATATCTATATATAATATATGTTTAACTATATATAACTCTATTTTTAACTATATATACTATAGATATAAGACCATATAACTATAAATAATTGTCTTTGACTATATGTATAACTAAAAAAATAGTATACATAACTATATTTAAATTTATAAATAACAACATATATTCAATATATATTTTTATATATTAGTATATAAAAATGTATTTTACTATATCTATACCCATACATAACTATATGTATAAATAAATAAAATTAAAAGAAAAAATCTATATACTTACATGTATAAATATAAGTATAACTATATGTGTAAATATATGTAAAACCGCATGTAATTATATTTATAATTACATGTATAACAACATACAACATTATGTTTACCTACACGTGTATAACTATATATAAATGTATGTATTACTATGTAACACTCTATATAATTAAATATAACTATATTTGTAACTATGTATACATATATGTAAATCTATATATTTGTTTATAACTTTGTATATATTTATGTATAACTACATAAACTACTTGTATGAATATATCTATATATAACTATATGTTTAACTATATATGACTCTATTTTTAACTATATATACTATAATTATAATAACAAATAATGCTAAATAATTGTCTTTGACTACCTATATAACTATAAAAACATTATACATAACTATATTTTAATATATAATTAACAACATATATTTAATATACATTTTAATATATTTGTATATAAAAATGTATTTTACTATATCTATACCTATAGATAACTATATTTGCGCATATATAAATTTATATGAAAAAATATATATGCCTACATGTATAAATATAAGTATAACTATATGTGTAACTATATGTATAACATGTAACTATATTTATAATTACTGTATAACAACATACAACATTATGTTTAACTACATGTGTATAACTTTATATAAATATTTCTATAACTATGTAACACTCTATATGATTAAATATAACTATACTTGAAACAATGTATAAATATATGTAAATCTATATATTTGGTTATAACTCTGTATATATTTATGTATAACTACATATAACTACAAGTATGAATAAATCTATATATAACTATATGTTTAACTATATCTAACTATTTATAACTACATATACTAGTTATATAATAACATATAATTATAAATGGGCTATTATTAATTTGTTGCACTAACTTGAAATTAAATGGCAAAAGATATAATATCAACAATATCTAAGCAAATAGCATTGGTTCGATATAACATAATATTGAGATAAGTGTTGTACTCTTACCTAAATCCCACCCCTTGGGCCTCTGGTTCATATATGAACTTATGTATGACAAAAGATATAATATATGATAGGTTTGTATAGAAGAAATATGTTTGTTCTTTTTTATATTTCATCATTCTAACACTACATTCTCTATGTGTCTCTCTCTCCCTCTATCATTCTTTTTATGTCACTCTCTCTCCCTCTTTTTCTTTCTGTGTCTCTCTCTCTCTCTCTTGCTCTTTTCTTTCTTTCACTATTTCTTTTTTGCTTTTTCATTTTCTCTCTCCCTCTCCCTCTCTCTATCTCTCTCTCTTCTCTCTCTTACTCTCCCTTCTCTCTATCTCTCTCTCTCCCTTCTCTCTATCTCTCTCTCCCCTTTCTCTCTTTCTCTCTTTTCCCCATTTCTCTCTCTTTCCCTCCATCCTTTCTCTCTCTCAATAAAAAAGGGCAGACATAACTATTGCACTAGTATTCGAAGAAGATGACATAAATAATATTGAGCATGTGCATGTAGATGATGATCTAGTAAATTTATGTGACTCAAATGGTGGCCTAATAGAGATTTTGATGATGATCAATTTCTATCTGATGATGAGTTGGAACTTTTATCAGAATCAGAAGAAATGTCAGAAGATAAATTAGAGAATGATAAATTGATAATAATTAAATTGGTATAATTGTATTATAATATTAAACTATCAAAAACTTTCTATATTTTGATGAAATCTATTGGTGTGTTTTATTATAAAATGCATGGTTGCTCATCATATCTCTATTATTTGTTCTATGTTTTTATTTTTTGTATAGTAGATAGCACCTAAAGGATGTGGCCATGGTGGAGGTGGACAAGACTTATAATGGACCAAATTTATCTAGTATTTTATACCATGTTGCAAATTTATTACCATCTCATACCCACCATATCAAGACTTAAACATCACAAACATCATCTCCATTTCTATCACCATCATCATCATTGACACCTTTATTATCACCTTTATTAGATATAAGCCCACCACCCATTGTGCTTCCAGCAAACACTTTTGATCCATCACCATCTTCTACACTACATTTTACACCGATAGTTGCCCCATTTATTAAATTATTTACATCATCAAATGTTGTGCCTTCTTTTGCATTCAGTGTTAAGTTAGTAATTGAGATTGTGGATGAGAGGTATAAGAAATATTTTAATATTACTAGAATAAATTAATATGATGATCATGTTAGTAATTTTTTTTATAAATAGTTATGATTTGCTTTTTTTTCAATGTTATTTATTTATTTGTATAGTTTTATTCTATCTCACATGTGTTTGGCTATAATTAGAAAGTATTTCAAGAAAATTGTTGATTCTAAAGCATTATCATGGAATAAAGTTTCTGAATCGACAAAAGAGACTAATTTTAATGACTTCAGGTAAAAATAATGAAACAAAAATATTGAAAATTAAGTATCTACTTAGTTGACTATTATGTTGGTTTTTATTCAAGCAGCAAATAATTATGTCCTTGTTATTAATATAAATTTTTTTGTGATAATTCTATATATAGAATAATTGCACATGGGCACTCAAATTTGAGGAAAAGATAAAATGATTATCAGAGAGCAAAACTACTAAATGGTATTCTGATTTTGTCCATAAATTGAAAATATAAAAGAAATGGCTAAATTTATATCCGAGGATGACTGGTCTGAGTGGCTTAAGTATTGGGATAAGCTAGATGTTAAAAAAATCAGAGATTACCAGAAAAAATTAACGAACTGATGTAGCCGGAGTAGGTAGAGGAATGTCTAGCCACACAGGAGGGTCAAAGTCTAGCATTGAGCATGCTCGGGTTTAGTATAATTTTAAAATTTTTAATATTTATATAATTAGTGGTTGTCCTAATAGACTAAATAATTTTAATCAGTGCATGGTTTTATTAATTTTGTTAAATTTTTTATCATTTGTTATTTTATGACTTAATAAATACATACTCTAGGTTGGATAATTAGGTCGAGATCCTAATTTTTATGAGATTTTCAGAAAGATGCATATGAAGAAAGCAGATGGTTAGTTTGTTGACAACAAGTCTTAGATGATTGCTGTAAGAATCTGTTATATTAATAAAATATAATAGTACCATAGTAAATTTTGAAAGTTATTTGGAATGCAAAATATAAAATAATTTTATGTATATCTATAATAGTATTTTTAACTATTTTATCTCAAAAATTATTGGAGTAATGTGTGATAACTGCTTCTCAACAAGTTAAGGGTTCTATGGATCTTCAACCATTGATTATGGTTCTATCTATTTGGATACCATAGGAGGTCATAAAAAGTAGTGAGTATACCATGCCATGCCTGGCCCGGCATGGTTCTGTGAGGTCAGGCCCGACATCAGCCTCTGGCCCAAAATCCACCAGGTTCGGCTCAGTTCGGGATAGGCCAAAACCCTAATTTTTTTTAAAAAATATGAATTCCCGGCGAGCCTCCATGCCACCGTCACCCTTTCATGGCTCGGCTAGCTTTGCTCGTCAGGCGTCAGCTCACCGTGACCACACTCGATGTGTGGTCACGTTAAATGTGCCCCTGAGCCAGGCCCTCTTGCATGCTTGGCACAACACGTGGGCCAAATTCCCTCGGCCTGGCAAGGCACGATCGATGCTAAGGGTGAGCCTGGTACGGGCGCGAGCACGACATTGTAGCAGGCCATGCTTGTCCAGACACAAATGAATCATGCTATGCCTCATGCAGGGCCGGGCCCGCCTAACCTATTTGACACCTCTAATCTATCTAACTTTCTGTCAGTCTCTCTATCAATTTATTTTTCTATCTATCTGTATATATATTTGTCAATATATCTGTCTCCCTATTAATCTATCTATCTATATGTCTATCTATTTATCTATTTATCTTTATGTCTATGTATTTCTCAATCTAACTATTTGTCTATAAATGTGTTTTATCATTCTTTATATCTATCTATCAAACTATCTATTTATCTTTCTATCTATCTATCTCTCTAACATTCTATCTATCTATCTGTCTGTCTCTCTATCTGTCTCTCTGTATGTATATCTATCTATCTTTGTCTCTATCTATCTATCTCTCTATATATCTATCTATCAATATGTTGGTCTAGATATCTATCAATCTATCTATCTATATGTGTGTCTATCTATCTATCTATCTTTCTTTCTATCTATATATTTATATGTTTATCTATCTATCAATCTTTTTGTCTATTTATCTTCCTATATATTTATTTATCTATCTATTTATTTAGGTGTCTATCTATATATCTATTTATCACATTATCAATCATTCTATTTATTTTTCTATCTATCTATTTTTTCATGCATCTTTTTATCTCTCTATTTGTCTATTTATCTCTCTATGTATCTGTATATCTATATATCTATCTATTTGTATATCAATACACCTATCAATCTATCTATCAATCTCTCTATCAATATGTCTATCAATCAATCTATCAATCTATTTATCAATTGGGGTATCAATATATCTATTAAAGTGTATATAAATCAATCTCTTTATATATCTATCATTTTGTCTATATATCTATCTATCTATACAACTTTTTATTTGTATGTCTATCTACCTATATACCAATCTATCTATCATTATATGTATCTATATGTCTATCTATCTATCTATCTATTTGTCTATCAATTTGTTTATATAATTGTATATATATATATATATATCTATTTATCTAACTATTTTTATATAAATCTATCTATCTATTTGTCTAACTATTTGTCTATCTATATGTCTATATGTGTGTCTATCTTTTTATATATATTTTATTTATATATTTGTCTATTTATCTGTCTATTTATCTGGGTATCTATCTGTTTATCTATCTATATATCTATCTATCATTCTATATATCTATTTGTATATCTATTTGTCTATCTATCTGTCTATCCCTCAATTTATCTATCTGTCTATTTACTTGTCTAATAATCTATATATCTATCTATCTATGTATCTATTTTTCTTTTTATCTGCCTATCTTTTTGTCTATTTATATGTTAATCAATCAATCTATCTTTTTGTCTATAAATCTATCTATCTATCTATCTATTTATCTGTCTACCTATTTGTATATCAATAATACTATTGATCTTTCTATCAAACTGCCTGTCTAGCTATCTATCTATCTATATAGATATCAATATAAATATCATTTTATCTATCTAACTATCTTTCAATCTAATTATCTATCTATCTTTATATCAATTTGGCTATCTATCTATTAATCTATCTATCTATCTATTAGTCTATCTATCTATCTATTAGTCTATCTATCTATATATATATCTGTATATCTTTTTGTCTATGTATCTTCTATTTATCTCTCTATCTATCTATCTATCTATGAATCTGCATACCTATCTATCTACCTATCTATCTATATATCTATCTTTAAGTCTATCTACCTTTCTATCTATATATCTATTTGTCTATCTACCTATCTATCTATTTATCTATGTGTCTGCTTGTCTAACTATCTATTTATCTATTTATCTATCTACATGTCTATCAATCAACCAATCAATCAATCAATCTATCTGTCTATCTATCTGTCTAGCTATTTGTCTATCTATCTGTCTATCTGTCTATCTATCTATCTATATGTCTATCTGTCTATCTATCTATATATCTATCTATCGATATGTCGATATATATATCTATCATTCTATTTTTCTATTTGTCGATCTTTTTATATATCTATCTATCTATTTTTCTATCATTTTCTCTATGTATCTGTATATCTATCTGTCTATCTATCTATCTATATATCTATCTATTTGTCCATCTATCTTTCAATCTATCTTTCTATTGTTCTATCTAACTATCTATATGTCTATCTATCATTCTATCAATTTCTCTAACAATCAATTTATCAATTTGTTTATAAATCTTTATATCATTCAATCATCTATGAATCTATATATCAATTTATTTATCTATCTTTCTATGTAATAATCTGTCTATCTATTTTCTATCATTCTATTTTCTATCTATCTATCTTTCTATTTATCTATCATTATATCTTTCTATCTGTCAATCTTTTTATCTATCTATTAATATATTTATCACTCTATATTTCTATCTATCTATCTGTATATTTATCTGTGTTTCACTCTCTTTCTATCAATCTATCTGTCTATTTATTTATCTATCTATTTATTTATCTATTTTTGTGTCAACCTATCTCACTATCTAATTATCTAGCTATTTGTCTATCAATATGTCTATCAATCTGTCTATCAATTTGTCTAGCAATCTATCTATAATTCTTTGTATTAACCTATCTATTTATTTATTTATCTATCTATCTATCCATGTGTCATTCTATCTGTCTATATATATATATATATGTACATCTATCTATGTATCTATCTATCTTTCTATCTATCTTTCTCTATTTCTATCTATATATCTATCTATCTACCATTCTAACTATTTATCTATAAATTTGTCTATCAATCTATCTATGTATCTATCTTTCTATCTATATATCATCTCTATTTGTATAATTATTTATCTATCTATCTGTCTATCTATCTATATATGTATATATCTTTCTATCTAACTATCTATCTGTCTATTTATCTATATATCTATTTATCTATCTGTCAATCTATTTGTCTTTATATATGTCTATCTTATAATCTTTATATATGTTTATTTATCTATCTATCAGTCTATTAATCTATCTATTTATCTGTCTTTGTATCTATCTATCTATCAAAATGTCTTTATATCTATCTATCTAAAAATTTCTCTATCTATCTTTCTATCTATGTATTTATCCTTCTATATATATATATCTTTATCTATTTGTCTAAAAATGTGTATAACACTCTATCTATATATCTATTTATCTATCTTTCTATCTTTTTATTTTTCAATCTATCTTTAAATCTATATATCAATCTATCTATCAATATGTCTATCAATCTTTAAATCAATCTATCTATCAATCTATCTATCTATCTATATATCTATCTATTTATCTATCTGTTTATCAATATATCTATCTATATATCTGTCTGTCTATCTATTTGTTTATCTATATGTCTATCTATATATCTATATATCTATCATCTACCTGTCTATCTAATTGTTTATCTATCTAGCTATCTATCTTCTATCTATATATCTAACAATCTAATTGTATATCTACCTTTCCTTCAATCTCTTTATCAATATGTCTATCAATCTATATATCTTATATATATATATATTTTTTTATTTATTTATTTATCTATCTATCTATATAACTATCTATTTTTCTATCTATTTGTCTATTTAACTACCTATGTATATTATACCTATCTATTAGTCAATCAATAAATCAATCTAACTATCAATCAATCTATCTATCTATCTATTTATTTATCTATCTATTTATCTGTCTATCTATCTATCTCTATATAGTTTTATCTCTCTATCTAATAATCTATATAACTATCAAATTATCTATTTATCTATCTTTCTATCTATCTATTTATCTATATATCTATCTAAATATATATGTCTTTCTATTTGTCTATCTTTTTCTCTATCTATCTTTAATTCTATCTTTCTATCAGTCTGTCTATAAATATCTTTATCAATCTATCTATCAAACTTTTTATTATTCTGTCAATCAATCTATCTCTCTACCAATCAATCAATCAATCTATCTATCTATCTTTCTATATATTTGTCTACTTATCTATTTGTCTATCAATCTCACTATTAATCTATCTATTAATCTATTAATAATCAATCTATCTATATATCTATCTATTATTTTTTTTATTTATCTAACTATTGATCAGTATATATATATCAATCATTCTATCTATCTATCTATCAGTCTTTATATATATATATATCAATCAATTTGTATATCTATCTATCTGTCAATCAATCAATCAATCATTCTATATGTTGGTATATTTATCTATCTATCTATCTATCACTTCTATCTATCTATCTATATATCTTTCTATCTATCTTTCTGTTTGTTTATCTGTTTGTCTATCTGAATATTTATTTCTCTATCTTTCTATAAATAAATCTATCTATTTGTCTATCTATCTATCTTTATATCTAACAATCTTTCAATCTGTCTATCTGTCTATCTATCTATCTATCTATCTACCTATTTATCTATCAATATATTAATCTATTTGTCTATCTTTATGTCTCTCTATTTGTCTGTCTATCTATTTATCTATCTATTTTTCTCTCTTTTTTTTTCTTTTTTTAAAGGTTTGTTTTATTATTATGCCCTCTCTTTTGGCGGAGGAATACCATTGGTACAAACTAATACTACCCTTTTTCCCTTTTACACCCTTTCTCAAAAAAAGAAATAAAACCTAGCTCTATGAAATCATGCTTTTAACTCTCTTCATTTAAGTATGCATTATGAAGTATGTTTTATAATTTTGATGCACTTTTCTGGACTATTATGTTCAAGTTATGTTTGTAATCTTTTCTTGCCTTTCATAACTTTATTTGGCTCTTTAAATTGGATAACTATACTTTGTCAACATCACTTCTCGGTACTGCATTATCAATTTGATAACTTTATGTTTGTAATCTTTTCTGGGCTATTTCGCTGCCCCGTTGATGCCTTACCGAGCCCCCCTACTTGATAGGTCTCCTTCAGATGCCCCGTTGATGCCATAAATTCTTCATTCAACAGATCCTTTTCGCTGCCCCGTTGATACCTTATTGCTTGGAGGTGTATATTTAGTCTCCTCCTGCATCATTAACACCTCCAAAACCGGCAATATCATGCATAATTACAGCTTTTATTCTCTTACCACTCTGTGAACCTATTGAAGCTTCACTCCGTGTCCCTTCAGTTGGCTTTGCTGTGTGTGAACTACTCTTACAGACTCATACATGTGAGTCTACTGCCCTATACAGACTTCTGCCGTCTTTACCATTATCAAGTTACAGACTCTATTTTCTAACTCATTACATATCAAATTCAACAAATTACAAGCGATATTTAAAGAATATAAAATAGCTGTCCTCAATACTAAAGCCCCCTTTTGGTATGGACCTTGAATGCTTTTCCTGCAAAAAACATCCCAATACAACCAATACCATATAAGTTATATTATCACTACTGTACCCTTACCAAATTGCATTTGCTTCCCTGTTGGAGCTTCTTTCAAAAGGCCTTCTACAGCCAGCTGACATCCTGCCCAATGCCTCTTTCTTTTTAATATATAAATGTTTCTCATTCTTCAGGCTAGCTCTTTTCCCTCATCAGGACTAGGGAGATTTTTCTGATATGTCTTGCCACCACCTACAATTGTCTTTAAAGAGAAACAAAAGCAAGAAACAAAAGGCACATACCAAAGCAAGAAATTAATCCAATAAATTTCCTTTAAATTTTGTTTTATTTATTTAATTTTGAACTCTAATACAAGGAACTCCTATTTTGTCAAGTCTTATCAATCCTTTGTACTTATCTGGAATATTATTCTCATCAAATTCCTGAAAACCTTTCCTCATACCTTCCTCTGCTAATTTATCTACAAGCGCATTGGCTTCCCTAAATATGTGAATAATTTCCCCTTTTAGCTCAATTACAAATTCTTTTATCTTATTAATATCTTCATCTAACCTCCATAGCTCTATTTTGTCTTTCACTAGATCTACTAAAAGACTCGAGTCTACCTGTATTTGAATTTTACCAAACCCATTTTCTTTGCAAATTTGAAGACCCTTATATAGGGCCATTGTTTCTGAGTGCAAAACTGAAGAGGCTGTTCCTCTCATAGTAAATGTCTTAATTACTCTACCTTCCTCATTTCTTATTACTCCTCCACCTCCTACCATTCCCATGTCTCTTTTAAAACTTCCATCTTTATTCAAGATAAGGTAGTCTTTTAGAGACTTTCTCCACTTAATAATTTTAATTGCTGGTAGTTTTTTGAGGCATGCGGAAAGGCCCCATGCCTTTTTTCCATCAATGTCCTTATTTTTTATTTATATCAGGTAGCATGCTGTTATGAATGTGCTTTCTCTTTTAATCTCCTCTAGGATGTTCTCATAGCTCATCGAGATATTTTCAAAATGACTTTTATTTCTGTCTTTCCATATGCACCATATCGTAATATGGGAAATATATTGTCTGAGCCATTTGAGAATTTTATTCTCGGTGCCCTTTTGAACCTAACTTTCTAATCTATCAAAAAGATTTCCTGCTTCTGTTTTAATTTATGCTTCTGTTTATAAATTTCTCCATAATTTATTAGCTATTGTACCTTTAGAAAATAAGTGCTCAATACTTTCTATCTCCTTTCTGCAACATTCACATCTAGAAGCTAGCTTTATACCCTTTCTTTGTATATTCTCATCTACCGGTATGACTTTTGCATGGAGTTTCCACCCAAATATATTAATTTTCTATGGGATCTCTTTTAACCATAATCTTTCATAGATATCCTGCGACTACCTTTTTCTTCTTACTAAATTTTTTGCGCTCTTTAATGTAAAAGTTCATTGATCATTGAGCTTCCATTTCCATCCTCTACTTGTCAGAATTGCATGATTTTCTACTATCTTTTTCTGTTTATTCATTAATTTCCAACTTTTTGACGTCCCATTTTCTTATATATGCAGCCCAAAGACTCCCATTTTCTTTTACTCTCCACCAGTTCTCGCACGCCCATGCTTTAGATATATCTTCTAGTGTAGAGAAACCTAATCTGGCTTCTTCCTTAGGGTAACATAAATCTTGCCATTTTTTCTAGTGAAGCTTGTTTTTTCCTTCTTTTTCCCCCATAAGAAATTTGCCATTTCTCTTTCTATTTTTTTAACTATGCTTTTTGGTGGCTGCGTCGACATTAAAACGTGCGTTAAAGAACCCTGGAGTACATGTGTTAAAAGTTTAATCCTTCCTACCATACTTAACAGATTCACTTTCCAACTCATGATTTTATTTCTAATCTTGTCCACTAAGAATGATAAGTATACCTCCTTCACCCTTCCTTCATAAATAGGGCATCCTAGGTATATAAGAGCACCCTTTGCTTGCATGAAACCTGTGATTCTGCTAATCCTTTGCGAGGTAATTTCTGATGTGTTTTTGGATGTGAGGAATTGACATTTATTCGTATTCAATGTTTGTCCTGTTTCTTCCTCCAAAGACTGCAAAAGAACCATTATATTTTTCAAAGATTTACTATTGGCATTTGTGAAGATGATAATATCATTTGCATATGCCAGATAATTCACAGGAGGAGTATGCCTGGGCTGCTTAAAAGCAACAATTTTTCCCCTTCTCATTTCCTCTTTTAAGGTAACTATAAATAGTTCTAAGTATATATTGAATAAAGCAGGGGAGAGAGGGTCTCCCTGCCTGAGTCCTCTTGTTGGTTTAAATTCACCACTTACCTGGCCATTTACTAAAAGTTTTACCCATACACTTGAGACACTCCTAAACATCAAATCTATCCAATATTCTGAGAAACCCAACTTTCTCATGAGATAACATAACACATCCCATTCTAATCTATCGAAAGCTTTAGCCAAATCCAATTTCAGAATAACATTCCCTCCTCTCACTTTTGTTCCTATTTCTCTCATCATTTCTGATGCTAAGTTTATATTTTCCACCATCCATCTATTTTTTACAAAACCTACTTGCTTAGGCGATATAGTATTCGGGAGAATATTACTTATTTTATTCAGTAATATTTTAGTTAAAATTTTAAAGATAGAATTACATAGACTAATTGGTCTATAATCCTCCTCCCTCTGCGGGTTATCTTTCTTAGGTATCAGCACAATGAAGGAAATAGCCCAAGATTTTGGAATTTCAGCACCTGCGAAGATCCATTCAAAGGCTGCAAGTAGGTCAGTTTTAATGATATCCCAACTTTGTTGAAAGAAGCCATTATTCTAGCCATCTAGACCTGTAGCGCTATCTTTGTCTGCACTAAATACTGCTTCTTTAAGCTCTTCTTCCTTCAGAAGTTCACCTAGAAGGTCATTCTCCTTTTCTGAGACTCTTTTACAATGTTTCCCATTAACTTATTTTTTCTAACCATTCCTTGTCCGCATAAGATGTTTTTGAAGTGATTATGTAATATATTTTTTATCTCGTCCTCCTTTTCTATCCAATCACCATTTGTTGACCTCAATCCTTTTATTTTACTTTTTTGAATTTTAATTTTTGCCATTGCATTAAAAAATTTTGTATTTTTATCTTCATCTTTTAGCCACTTAACTTTTGCCCTCTGTTTCCAGAAGACTTCCTCCATGTGCATTTTAAGTCTCAATTCTGCTCTAGCTTTATTGAGTTTTATTCTAACCTCTTGACTAGCAGTTTGTTCATATTTTATTTCTAAACTAGTCACTTCCTGTTCAGCTTCCTGAATTTTTTTATTTAAATTTCCGAATACCTCCTTATTCCATTTGTTCAAAGGCCATCTTAAGCTACATAGTTTTTTAGTTAAGATTTGTATCGGGTTCCCCAAGAAGGAACTCATCCATGTCTCCCTTACTACCTTATCATATTTCTTATGCAATCCCCACATATTTTGTAAGACGAAGCCTTTGTGTCTACTCTTGCTTTCTTGAAAGGATAACAAAAGTGGGCTATGGTCTGAGCAGGTTCTATTTAAATGTTTCACCTTTATTCCTCCTAATTTATCCAGCCATTGTGAGTTAAACAGAACTATGTCTAGCCTGGACCAAATTGCCCCTCTCTTTCTCCAGTTATTACACCATGTGTAATTCGATCCTAAGAAGTCTACTTCCAACAGATTCGCTCTAGTAATCGCCTCATTAAACTGGGTTATTGCTATCTTATCCGGCTGTCTTCCACCTTTTTTTCTCATTGATTTTTCTAATCGCATTAAAATCTTCTTCGATGATCCACGGGGAGTTCCTTGCGGCTAAAAGCCCCATCTCCTCCCATAGGGGTTTTCTTCCTTCCTTCGTACTCTTTGCATAAACTACCGCGAAAATAGCGGTAGACTGTTCTTGGAAATTAAAAGTGATTATTTGCTCATCTTCTGCAACTATCTCTGAATCTACGTTCTTTCTCCACATAACCCATAACTTACTGTTACGGTTTGAGAAAGCCTTATCTAAACCGATCTTCTCTTTATAATTCTCTAGTTGATTACTATCCACCATTGGTTCAGCTAGTGTGACAATTTTTAAATTATGTATTTTAATTAATCTTTTAATTCTATTTATCGTTAGAGCGTTCGCCACTCCTCTTATATTCCAAAACAAGCTGTTGAACATCTCTACGTATCCCTAGCTTGAGCTCTTGTAATACATTGCTTTCATACTTCAAGTTTTTGTATTTTTTCCTATTTCTGATAGACTTACTTGAGCTAGACGGCACTATTTCCTATGGATTTATCTATCATTTATCTCTCTATCTATCACTCTATATATATATCTATTTGTCTAACTATCTGTCAATCATTCTATTTGTGTATCTATCTATCTATCTATTTGTCTATCTATTTGGCATTCAATCTATCAGTATATCTATCTTTCTATAAATCAGTTTATCTATCTGTCTATCTATTTATCTGTCTATCTTTCTATCTATTTGTCCATCTATTTATCGATCGGTCTCTCTATCTATCTATCTATCTATTTGTTTATATATTTGTTTATCTTTATATCTATTAGTCTATCTATCTGTATCTTAATTTGTCTATCTGTCTATCTTTCTATTTATATATCTTTCTAACTATCTATCTATCTATTTGTCTAACTATTTGTATATCACTTTGTCTATATATATGCCTATCTATATTTTTATCTATTTGTCTATCTATCTATCTATCTACCTGTTTGTCTATCTATCTATTGACCTATCTATCTACCTATTTATTTGTCTATATATATGTCTATCTATCTTTCTATCTTTCTATCTTTCAATTTGTCTATCTATCTATCTAACTATCTATTTGTCTATCTTTCTCTCTATCTATTTTTATTTCTACCGGTCTATCTATGTGTCTATCTATCTTTCTATCAATCAACTATCTATCTGTCAATCAATCAATCAATCTATCTATCTGTCTATCAATCTATCTATTAATCTGTCTATCAATTAATCTATCAATCTATCAATTTATCTATCTATATGTCTATCTATCTAACTATCAATCATTCAATCAATCTATCTATTTTTTTATCTATCTATCGATCTATCAATGTATTTGTCTATCTATCTATATAGCTATATGCACTACAAGAAAATATCGATTTAGCTAGGTAAATTTTGCTAGGGCTAAAATCCCAACCTAATTATTGAGGGATTAGCTAGGTAATAACAAATAATTTTTGATTTTACATTAAATTAAAATTTTGCAATTGATTAGTGATTGATTATTGATGGAAAGGTTCAATTGAACATATTTTATTGCTAATATTTTCGTAGATTTCTACACAAAAAAAAGTAGAAATTTAGCAATGGATTTAGTGATGGTATATCATTGGCTAATTAGATCGAGAAAAAATCCATCACTAAATAATTATCTGAATTTTTTTTACATTTTATATTTTATTGCAAGTGATTATTTCTTTAATTTTATTTTTCACAAAATATATCCATTTAGTTAGGGATTTTTCCCTAACTATTTGGGGTGGGAATAATTTTCATCACTATTTAATGCTTTAATTTTTTATATGTTATTTGTTTTAATATTTTATTTAATTTTGTATATTAAAGTACATATTCAATGGTCTATTGATGAGCGATCCTTGAAATATACATTCTACTCTTATATTTATTAAAATAGGTTATTATAAATAAATAATTTAAAAAATATATAAATACAAAAATTTAATATTAAAAAAGACTACAATAACTATTAATAAATGCTACTATAACTATTAATAAAGATTACAATAACATTAAATTATTAATTCTATAATTTTTAAAATTTTTAAAGATATTTTAAAAAATAAATGAACATATATTAAAATATCTACTAATAAAAAGATTAAATAATTCATTATATATTAAAAATATAATAATTAACGAAAAAACTATTAAATATTAATATTATTTTAACTATAAAAAAATAGTTTTAGCCCTAAAAAAATTTTTTAAAAAATAATTACTAAAAAATTTGAAAATTTTAAATTATAAAAAAATTATTAATTTTTCATTATATTTAAATGAAAATAAATTGATATTTAAAGATAAATATAGAGATGTTCGCCAATATTGAAATTTATAAGAACTATATAATCGAGTTAAATTAATCTATAAAGTACCCCCCAATTCAAGCTGATCGTTAGAGACAAAAACATGTTTTTATCTCTAAAGATCAACAGGACTAGATACAGAAATGTCTTGCCACACAAGAGGGTCAAAGTCAAGCATTGAGCATGCTCGAAATTTGGTACAATTTTAAAATTTAGAACATTTATATATTTAGTGGTTATCCTAATAGTTTAAATAAATCAAATCTGTGCATGGTTTTATTAATTTTGTTAAAGTTTTTTAACATTTATTATTTTTTAACTTAATAAATACATACTATAGGCTGGAGAATTGGGTCGTGATCCCAATTTTTATGAGATTTTTAAGAAGATGCATGTAAAGAAAGATGATTATTTGTTTGTTGACAAAAAGTCTCAGATGATTACTGTAAGAATCTATTATATTAATATAATTTTATGATACTACAGTACATTTTGAAAGTTGTTTAGAATACAAAACATTAAATTTATTTTATGTAAATCTAGAATAGTATTTTTTCTCTATTTTATCACAATAATTCATGGAGGAATGTGTGATAGTTGCTTCTCAACAAGTTGAGGGTTCTATGGATCTTCAACCAATTGACTATGATACCATCAAGTGTAAAGTAAGCTTTCCCTCTCTAGAGATTATTTGAGAACTTTATCCAGTCACTGTTCCGGTTGTAAGCCTGAATCTTAGCCTCAATCTCAGCTGGCAAAATTATTCTTTTTTTTTTACTTTTTCCTCTCAATTTATCTAGTGCGATATATCAGTCACATATGCTACCATCAATGACTCAACTACAGACCTACAAAGGCATGCACAAACACATACACCCACACACTATTCATATGTACCGTCGTGTCAACTATTGTATATAAGCATGCATAAACACTCCATATTTCACTAGTCGTGCATTTAACAAAGTTTTAAAAAGAAGAAAAATGGGTGTAGGAGCTAAACATCTACATGTGAGAGTGGCTCTGGTTGGCAAAATATTGAATCTGGATTACTTACAAAAAGCACAACGTGCAGCCCCAATTGCTCCATTAACCTCGACAAAGAAACTCAAGTTCAAAACCATGAGTTCATTTCTATAGGTTATGCTTGCTCGAGTTTATTGTGATGGCTTTAGCAGCATAAAGATAAAAAGAGGGGCAATGATAAGGTGCATATTTATTTTATTAAATATGAAATATAGTATTGTCATACTTGAATGTATCTATATCCTTTTCTTTCTATTAAATGATTTGTTTTTTTTTCTTTAATCATGATTTAGAGTGAACTTGTCAACTTCAACAAATCAAGGGATTTTTGCCACGGGTGGCTTCTTCATTTCAATCCAGAGAAAACCATCAAGTTAAATTCATCTTCTTCATCTTCAGTTTATGCATAATCTCTTGATCAAACCACCAACTTAACATGGCCGCTCACATAGAAATCTATATGGCAAAGATGCAATATTGAAAGAAGAAACGAATCCAAACTGAATATTGTGTCAAAATCGAATTCAAGCCCGAATTTGTCATCATCAAGCGAGGCATACATTGATGAAGATCTTGATTTTTAAAATTCAATAACATGGCAATGACTATCATTAACAATGATGCCCATTTCCATGCTATTTCCAGATGCACTAGTTTGTTAATATTTTTCAAACAAGCTTCATATTTTGGAATTTTTATTTAAAAATGTATTATTTCCATACAAAACTCCTTTTTAACTTTCTTATAATTAATCATGGACTAATACGTGAAGCTGAGTAACACAGAAGAATATGTTGATGGATAGTTCACTGGGAATCTTGGGGAAATCTTAATTCGGTAATTTAAAATTAAGCTCATGATTATATCGTTGTAAGAAATTTATTGCAAATAGTAGTTGGTGTTGCATGCACTAGTCTATCTGTTTATCAGTGACATTGTGTTGTGTTCTTTATTAGTTTGTAAAATGTTGTATGTTATGCTCCATGTGCAGGTGTAACAATTTTCTTTATCTGGGTGAAGTACCAAAGGACAAAGAACTAGAATATGCTAACCATGCCTGAGAGACCTATATGTGTGTTTTTAAGCCCTTGATTATTTCCTTCTATTGACTTTGATGGTATGTGTATTAGCATGAAAGTACATGTGTTTGTGTTTACACACACACACACGCACGCACATACATACATGCACAAGTATACATACATGCAACTGATCGCAAGGTTAAAAAGAGTGTTGTTGGAAGAGCAACTAGATATAAAAAGGGCATTGGCAGATAAAAGGAAGAAGGAGATGGAGGTGGAGAGGAAATACATACTAGAACTAAATGAAGCAATGTTGATGGCCATGGAGGGACATGCTCGGGTGCTAGAGTAGTATGTAGATATTGAAAAGGTGGGGGTGAGAAAGCAACGTAAATTTCACAAATAGATTATACTTTATGCACTGTCATTAAATACATTGATGAAGAATAAGATGTAATCACGTTTTGTTATATTTCTATTTTAACTATGTAACAAATTATATAAAAATATTTTATTAATTGATTTTATTTTTTGTTAATTATAAACAATGGTTTATAGTTATGTTTTTATAAAAATATGTAATTAAATTTTATGTAAAAAATTAAAAATGTGAAAATAATTTTGGAATGAAAATAGCTAGAGATTTTTTCCTCGCTAATTTAGCTAGAGATTTTTTCCTCGATAATTTAGCTAGGGAATTTTCTCTTGCTAATTTTGATAGGGAAAATATTTACTCTTTAATTGTTGTGACAAGCACTTTGGCTTAGAGGTGTCAAATGGGCTGATTCGTGCCATGCCTAGCCCAGTACGACACTAGAATTTCCCATGCCCATGTCCATGCCATGTCATGCAGAGTCTAACCGGGCCTCATGCTGTGCCTGGCCCGACACGGTACCATCACCTGGTTGGCTCAGTACCTCGTCACGAGCCAAGGTACCAATACCGTACTACCCCATTTGGGCTGAGGCTCAGCCTTACTGATCTGGAAACTGGGCGGGCCCAAATCTGAACCAACCCCAACCCCAAAGACCTATTACGGGCTTACGGCCAATAGTTCAAATATTTAAAAAAATTATTTGAAATTTAGCCATTGGATTTTGCCTCCAATAGCTATGGGGCAGAATCTAATGCCCCACATGATTCTACCCCAAAAAAATTATTAAAAAATTCAAAAAAAATACTTTTTTAAAAAAAAATTTTAGTTTTTTTCTATAAAAGCCCCCCACCCCTTCTCTAATTTTTATGTTTTTCAAAAACATAAAATCTCACATTCTCTCTCTCTCTCTCAAACATCTCTCCTAAAATTATCTCTCTTGGGATTTCAGCTCGGCTTTTCGGGACTCGCAATTAGTTAGTATTTGCATTGGTCTTTAGAAGTTAGATTTTTGGTGCATGTGCTTTTTCATTATACTACTTTATGGGTATTTCTATTTTTTCTCTATCTTTACTCTTTAAGCTATCCTCTTGTCTAAAAAAACCAAAAAATGACAATTACAAATACTAATAAAATTAATTTAAATTTAGAAAATGAAAATATTACACAAAAGTCCGAGGTTGCTGAAAGTTTGATTTCTCTAGTCGCCCCAGCCGAAATATCTAAAAAACAAAAAACAAAAAGGACTTCTATAGTTTTGACTCATTTTAATATAATAAAACAAAAAAATATTAGGGGTGAGGAAGAAGAAATGACACTGTGCAAATATTGTAAAAAAATTTTAACTTGTAAGAGTGCGTTTGGGACTAGACATCTTAAAAGGCATGTCGAATTATGCACCAAAACACATGGTGCATTAGATCCTAGGAAAACCCAACTTAGCTCTATATTTTTTAAGACTGGATCTAGTTTAGTCTCAAAGTTTACCCCCTTCATATGTCATAGAGAGTTCGGTTGGGAAGGCATGACCAAACTTATCACATTGATGGATCTTCCGATTCGATTTTTGGAAGATCCCAAGATAGTGAGCATCATGTAGACTTATTTGTAGTCTGCTTATCATAGGGTTTCTAGGTCCACATCTTGGAACGACATACTAAAATATTATAAGTTAGAAAAATAATTAATAATTAATGAACTTATGGTATATAGTAGAGTAGTGTCCGTTACATTTGATATCTGGACTAGTCACGATCATACATCTTATGCATGTCTCACCACCCACTATGTAGATTCTAAATGGCATGTGAATAGAAAAATGTTAGGAGTCTCTAAGATTCTCCATCCTCATGATGGGCTTGCCATTTTTGAGTGTATGATAAAAATCTTAAGAGAATATAAAATTCAAAATAAAATTTTTAGTATCATAATCAATAATGCATCAAATAATGGAGTAGTAATTAACATGTTTGTTAGGAATAATAGAGATGCACCATTAAGAGAGATTTTCCACTTCTGATGCATGTGTCACGTGGTTAACATGATTCTACTTGTGGGGTTGAAGGTGTGTTTCCTCGCTTTGTAAAACATATGTAACTCACTAAAATATATTTGCATGGCTCACAAACAATTAGAGCTATGTAGTCTTTGTTTGTCTACGAATCTTAAGAAGAAGAAATTCCAATCGGATGTGAGACATTTTTTGAATTACACGTACCTAATATTGGTGTCATGTGTTGGATACAAACATGTGATATCTGACTACGTCAATAGTAAGAGTGACGAACATTTTATTGACGATACTAACTAGGCTTTAGGAATTTAATTTATGAAATTTTTAAAGATTTTTATGACATGAACATGTGTTCGTTGGTTTATACTCCCACGACTTGCATTGCACTCAGGTGCATATGCAACATTAGTAGCATGTTTAGGAAGTATCTAGCTGATCCGAAACTTAGCCATATGGTTATAGAGATAGAAACCAAGTATTTAAAGTACTGGTCTACCATTCCATCTCTTTATTGTCTCGCTACATGCATGAACCTTAGGGTTAATGTGGAAGAGGTAGATAATGTTTTGACTTACATTTCCGCGTACATGAACCTGGAAGATTCGCCAAAAGGGTTCATTCACGAGAAGTTGACTGACCTTTTCACATATTATGATACTACGTATGGTATAAGTAGTAGTAAAGCTGTGAGTATGGACATTGGTACCATATTCAGAGATAATGATTTTTCCTTATAGTTAGCTAGGGAGAAACGACAGGGTGGACCGTCGAATAGGAGCGAGCTATCTCGGTACTTAGATACCGATTTCTGCTCAATCCTATCACAGTGTGATACTAAGAATCTTAATATATTACCGTGGTGGAAATCATATGAGTCTACCTTTCTGATGCTATCTAAGATAGCACGAGATCTACTGACTCCTCCGGTGTCGAGCATAGCATCGGAGCATACTTTTTCTATTGTAGTGAATGTGATTTTGGACAGGAGATGGAAATTATGTCAAGATATTGTTGAGGCTTTAGTATGCATGAAGGATTGAGAGGATTCGATGTTTAGCATCAAGGATCGTGCTGGGACTGGGAGTGGGACTACACGAATGCAGGAGAGTTGATTGCTGATGATGATCCATGTGATAGTGATATTGATATTGAGGTTAAGGATGATAATGATATGAGAATGCATGATTGATGAGGCTGCTACTTGATGCTTGATGGTTGATGATTTCTAGATTATGACATGCCGACTACTACACTTTTGTTATAGTTATGCTTTTCCTTATGAGTTATGTTTGATTCAGATTTTTGATTTCGCTGTTTTGTACTTATTTTTAATTACATTGTATTTGGTTTAGTTTGGCCATTTGGCACTTGGCTTTGTGAGTGTGACTTTGTTATTTTTGTTAAATAAATTGTGTTTGTTTTATTTTTATTTTTAATAATTTCATTAAAAATTTTAAAATATAATTCTAATAAATTATAATCTAATTAAAACATAATTAAAACAAATAACATAAAAAAATAAACTTTATAACTATTCAAATATTTACAATTTACAATTTAAATATTTTTAAACATTATCTAATTTATATTTTATAATTACCTAAATATTCTATACAAAAAATAAAATAAATTAATAAAAAATTTTTAATTTTTTTAAGCTACCTCGTACAGACCTGACCTAGCACGACCTAAAATCGGTCGTGCCAACCGGGCCATACCGAGCCTTGCTTGAATAAACCATGTAGGGCCAGGCATGGCACGGTTACTGTAGACCTGCCTAGCCCGGCATGGTAGCATGGTTGGGCCTTCAAAAACCATGCTGGGCCGGCCTAGAACGACCCATTTGACACTTCTACTTTAGATTGGGAAAAGGTTCCTTGTTAATCCATCATTATATCTACTTTAGCTACAGAAAAACTCCATTTAGCTAGGAAATTTTTACAAGCTATTTGTGATTTTTTTTAGTGATCTCTATTTATCTATCTATATATTTGTTTCTATCTATGTGTATGTATTTATCTATCTATCTATCTATATATTTGTCAATCAATCAATCAATCTATTGATCTATCCGAGTCTATCATTTTATCTATAAATATGTCTATCAAACTATCTATCATTTTGTATATCAATCTTTTTATCAATCTGTCTATCTATCTATATATCTATCTATGTCTCTATCTATCTATCTATCTACTTATCTATCTAAAAATTTGTTTATCTATCTGTCTATCTATCTGCCTATCAATCTATCAATAAATTTGTCTATCAATCTATCTTTCTATCTATCTATCTATATGTCTATCTATCGGTATATCTATCTGTCTATCTTTCTGGTCTATCTTTTTGTCTATTTATATATCAATCTATTTGTTTATCTATTATAATGTCTCTCTATCTGTCAATCGTTATATCTATCTATTTATCTATCTATTTATCTACTGTCTATCTATCTATCTATTTGCCAATCAATCAATCTATATTTCAATCAATCAATCAAATCAATCAATCTATCTATCTATATGTCTATCTATTTATCTATATATCTATTTGTATATCTATCTATCGATCAATCAATCAATCTATCTATCTGTTTATCTATCTGTATATATATATATATATATATATCTATATATCTATCTATCTATCTATTTGTTTATCTATCTTTCTATCTATCAATCTATCTATTTGTCTCGCTATCTATCTATAGCTCTATCTCTCTATATGTATATATATCTTTCTATCTATCTGTCTATCTATCTATCTATCTGTCTATTGAGCTATCTATCTATCTACCAATCTATTTGTCTATCTATCTGTCTATTGAGCTATCTATCTATCTACCAATCTATTTGTCTATCTATATGTCTATCTATCTATCTATTTATTTTTCTTTCTATATTTCAATCTTTCTATTTGTCTATCTTTCAATCTTAGTATCTATCTGTCTATCTATCTCTCTATTTATTTGTATATTTAACTATTTATATATGTGTATCTATCTTTCTATCAATCTATCTATCTATCAACTATCTATCTGCCTATCAATCTGTATATCAATCTATCTATCAATATGTCTATCTATCAATCTATCTAACTATCAATCATTTTTTCTATCTATCTATTTATCTATCTATCTCTCTGTCTGTCTATGTATCTATCTATATATCTATATAGCTATATGTCTATCAATCTATCTATATATTTGTCTATATATTTGTTTATCTATCTAACGGTCTAAATAACTAACTAACTATTTGTCTATCTATCTATCTATCTATTTATCCATCTGGAAATCTGTCGGTCTATCTATATGTTGATCTATCTAGCTATCTTTCTATGTTTCAATTTGTCTATCTATATATCTATATATCTATATATCTATATTTATCTATATATCTATATATTTTTCTGTCTATCTATCTCTCTATCTAATATATATTTATATGTCTATTTATATGTTTTACAATATGTCTATCTACCTACCTACCTATCTATCTATCTATCTATATGTCTGTCTATCTATCCATATATCTATCTATCTGTCTATCTATCTATCTATCTATCTTTCTATATAAATATATATTTGACTATCTACCTATCTACCTATCTATCTATCTATCAATCTATTTATAAATCTATCAATCTTTATATCAATATTTCTATCATTGTGTCTATCTATAAATCTATCAATCTTTATATCAATATTCCTATCATTGTGTTTATCTATCTATCTATCAACAATATATCTATCTTTTTACCTATATCTCTACCTATCTATCTATGAATATGTCTATCTTTCTATTTATCAATCTAACTTTCAATCTACCTATCAATCTATCTATCACTCGGTGTATCAATCTGTCTATAAATCTATCTATCAATCTTTTTGTCTCTCTATATATCTATCTATCTATCTATTTGTCTATTTATCTATCTATTTATATAATTATCTATCTGTCTATCTATATGTGTATCTATTTGTCTATCTATCTCTCTTTCTAACTATCTACCTAACTATTTATCAATATGTCTATCTATCTGTCTATCATTTTATCTATTAATATTTTTATCAATCTACCTATCAATCTATCTATCAATCAATCTATCTATCTATCTATTTATCTATTTATCTATTAATCTATCTGTATATATATTTGTATCTATCTATCTATATATATATCTTTCTATCTATATGTCTATCTATATATCTATATATCTTTCTATTTATCTATCAATCAATCTAATCTATCTATCTATCTATGTAAATATCTTTGATCTTTCAATCTATCCATATGAGATTTTCCCATCGCTAAAATAGAAAAACGACAAATTATTGATGAAAATTATTCCAATCTAAAGTGCTCTTCATAAAATATTAACGAGAAAAATCCTTAGCAAATTTTTTAATGATAGAAATTCCATAGCTAATTATAATTTTTCCCTTGCTTATTTTGATTGTAATTAAGAAAAGTAATTAATATTTTTTGATTGAAAATGTACAAAAAATTCTCTAGCTAAATTAGCTATGGAAAATTCCTTTCCAATTTTAATTCCAAAGATATTTTCAGAATTTTATTTTTTTACAAAATATTTAATTACATATTTTTAAATTTTTATATTAAATTGAATAAAAACATATACTATAAACATTATTTAAATTAACAAAAAGAAAAAGCAATTAATAAACTATTCTGATACAATAGTTACATAGTTAAAACTAAAATATAATATAGGTATATAATTATTTTGAACTAAATCATCATCCTCATCATATGATGCATTTGTGATAGGTTCTCATGTGTGGATACTCTGCTGGAACTCTATGTGCTATCTATCTTGTCAAGGCTACTAACTTTGACTCCATATAGGTCATCTCCTATTGTATTACATTATTTTCATTTTTTTCATCTTATCATTAACTTCTTTCATTTTCTATATATACATCAATTCAAAATTAAATGATACGAAGGTTGGAAACTTATTACTTTAGCAAAATTATATATCTGACCATCACTTATATAGCATTTACCAATATGCATGAAGAATTCTGATTCAGAGAATTATGTAGTTTTGCAGCACATATATAGCATTTACCAATCATTGTGCAACATTTTATCCATAAAACAAATATTGAATTTCCAACAGACTATTTTAGAACATGGAAAAAATAAAATAATTACCCAATAGCTATTGGAATCATCACCAAGAGAGAATCCAGTAACAGATTGATGACCACTACCGTAGCCATATGGCACATCGTGAGAATGAAGCATGTATTTGGTCTTCTCGTACATCAGCTTTAGAACTAACCCATACATAATTTGGATGAAGGAATCAACATTACTCAGATGAAAATCATTTAGTTTATTTAACTTGCACGATACTAGAATCAAACATCATATTTGATACTCATGATGCATTTTAGTTTTGAATAATAAGGATCAGAAAATACTTAAAAAAATTCAATTTATATAAAATATAGAGCACATGAAATATTTTGGCTTCCAGTCTGACAAAGTTTCCCATTACTGATTCCATCAATTAGGTATATCTTTATGAATCCACCTGTAGGGCGGGTGGATTCTATGTTTCTTACCTCAATTCCTTCCGAAGAAGTGATTGATGTTGGTGCTAAGGATGGCTAATCCATGTCTAAGTTAAGATACAAAAAAATGAAAACATCAAGAAGATTCTTGGGCTGCAACAACATAAGGAGTATGATAGTGTCAAAGCAAAAAATATGGTAATCTCATGATAATGGTAGATCAGGAAAATGATGCCTCGCACATTACAGATTTAGTGATCAATTTCATTCACTTTTATTGGCTATCTTTACTTAGGGTTCCATCATTCTTTGTTGATTTTATCACCCTAATCATGATGGCAATGCATATAAGTAAAAGAGTTGTACCCTTCTACACCAGTTGAGTTTATCACATAATACTTTAACCAACTAAGGAGGATGTTGATCATGCACAACTTAATGAAAAAGTGAACTACAACATCTGCTAAAAATGTCATCATATCTGCTACAAATATAGCAATAGTAATAGCTTCAGATATTATCACATAAAAAAGGAAGAAAACTATGGATGCCTTCCCTCATAAACACAAACTATGATGCATAGGTGCTGGTAGAATTATAGTGATCAAGAGGGTAGCGGCACTCTTTGACTAAGAAGGGAGTCAGTAGTAGAAAGGTGGTAATGGTGACACTAATAGTGGTGGCACAGAAAATAACAGCTAACACTAGGGTCTTTGCTATTATTTTCTGCTGATTCTATGATGAGCCAAAACAACATATTCAAACCTTTCAGTTATGCAAATGATAAGTCTACCTAATAAGGACTCATAATTTAACAAATAAAACTAAAAAGAAGCAGCATTCTTCATGCATATTTTTGTCTAGTCATATTCATGATCACCAAACCAACATAACCCCACTAGATATGAAATGCAAACCCCAACTTAACAAATATAAACAAATTATAGCGTTATTTATGCTACACACCGGATACGCATAAAGAAGAAACAAAAAAAGTCCTCTTGTTTCACTCAATGGCTTACACTAAATTAACTGGTTAATATTATCGTTATTATTGTTTTTTCACTTGAACGGAAATAATCAGAGCTCATCTTTTTCCATGCCTTACTTTTGCCTCTAATATAATGTTGTGTTTAAAATATTTATATAAATGTTACATATATATATATACACTACAAGAAAATCCCATATAACTAGGGATAATTCCCTAGTAAATGGGCATTTTCCATCGCCAAACCAAACATAGCGACGGATTAACGACGGAACTATTCCGAATTTAAAGTGAGTGTCACTAAAATTTATTGAGGAAAAGTGTCCCTAGTTAATAATTTAGCGATGAAAAAATCCCTAGCTAAAAAACAAATTTCTAGCTAAATTAGCAAGCTAAATTAGAGTTTCTGTCACTAAATAGATATAATGACTGAAAGCTTTCCCTAAATAAAGTGCTCGTTGCTAAATATTAGCGACAGAAAAAGTCCCTGGCAAAATAAATTTAGCGACGGTAAAAATCCCTTGCTAAAATAAAGTTATCCCTAACAAAATTAGCTATGAAAAATTCTCAAGCTAATTTAGCAAGGGAATTTTCCCTTGCTAATTAAGTAAGGTAATTATCCCTAACTATTTTAATTTAAAAACTATTTCTAAAATTTGATTTATTTTAAAAATTTTTAATTAAATAATTTAATATTTTTATATAAAATTGAATAAAAATAGAAACTATAAATGATAATTTATAATTTTAAAAAAATCATTTAATAACTTATTCTAATATAATATTTTACATAATTAAAACAAAAAAATAACAAAATCTTATTACATCTTATTCATAAATTTATCTACCGATAGTGAATAATGTATAATCAATCCATGCTTTGATGTTGCTTTCTCTCCCTATGATCCTTCGATCACGAACTTTCTACTGCGAAAAAGTTGTCCGAGTCATGGTGCGTCATGTCTAGTAAAAAATCGCTTCACTTATACAATATTCATATGCGGAATAATATATCATTTCTGTATGAAATTTAAACCACTCAATCAAAGCAAAATAAAAAAAAACTTTTTTTTTGATAAATATATAATACTACAATATATATACAATATATATATACATATATACTAGCATTTCACTAGTACATATATTATTGCAGTATAGGTACATATAAACTGTAGTATTATGTGTACATATATATTGAGTACATATATATCTAGTATATATGTACATAAAATAATATTGTATTATACGTACGTATATACTGCATTTGTTGTTATTGTTATTGCTACTGCTGCCACTACCGCCGTAATTGCCATTGCCACTACTACCACCGCCGTTGCCGCCATTGCTGCTGATACCGCCACTACTACTGCTACACAACCATTGCTAATAATAAAAGTAGGGCGGGTGATGATGCTCGACTGATGGACTTGAGATTGAGCGAGTTTTTGACGAGGCGGTGAGCTGCTTCTCCCAAAATAGGACCCGATATTCCTCCTGGACCAGAATTACATGACACTACATGAGCATCATCATCATCATCATTCTAAGACTTAGTACAATTAGAACCAATTATTGCAGAACCTAGAGCAAAAAAACTTATTTACTCATACCTTTGCTTTGTACCATGTGATAATTGGATATTAATACAATTACTAAGATTTTTAAGACCAACTTCTAGCTTCCTGGCTAGCCAGGACTAGAAATATCATCATCTCACTTCTTTAGGAAAAGTCTAATATCCATGGCTTTTGTTACCTACATTAGTGAGCAAAGCACGATGATGACCATACCAGCTTGAGCAATTATATATTTAAAAGTGTGTATGTGTGTAAATCGGTGTGTACGTATGACAATATATACATGTCCTCAAATAAATATATGCACCCACTTATGTATATACTCAGTATATACGTATGTATATACTATAGTATAAAAGTATGTATATACTATAGTATAAAGTATGTATATACCGAGTATATACATACGTATATACTATAGTATATAAGAACATATATAATGAGTATATACATACAAATATACTCAGTATATATGAACATATATACTCTATATATACGTACAAATATACTTAGTATATACGAAGATATATACTCGGTATATACGTACTTATATACTTAGTATATACGTAGATATATACTTAGTATATACATATGTTTATACCAAGTATATATGTACGTACATACTGTAGTATTATATTTACGTATATATAATCACATAGCCTTAGATGACACACACATTTTTACTTTCATGCAAATACGCATACCATCAAAGACAACATAACAAAATAATATATGACTTAATAACACGCATATAGGTCTCTCAGGCATGGTGAGCATTTCTAGTTCTTTTTCCTCTAGTACTCCACGCAAATAGAGAACATTGTTACATATGCACATGGAGTATAACATACTATATTTACAAAGCAAAAACTGATAACAAGTAGTCACAGATCTGAACTGCGACGACACATATCTGCACAAAATAAGGGTGTCAAGACAAACCTACATTTGCGTGGAATTAATATTTTTGGTTCATCTCACAGCTTAAGAAGCTAATGTGTTGTTCCCAGAACCATGGAGGACCAGCCAAGGCTTTTACATTCCTATAATAGGCTAAAACTCTACCCAAAAAATTCGGAGACACACAAACATATTCACAGATATATAAAAATAGTTATTATAGACATGAACAAACACAAATTTTGATAGTCATACGGCTTCAACAAAAATATAAAAGATGTCCAGCAATGATGTTTAAAGAGAAAGAGAGTGCAAAAATAAAATGTTTTAGGAATAATGAAGATAATAGTAGCTAAGCCTCTGTTTGATCAAGCTGAAATCTATAAATATGGGACCCATTCATTGGAAGGACCGTGGCAATGTCTGAATGCTTTGAATCAGAGTTTTTTTATTTGTCTTACATAATGTGTCATGCAAAGATTCATTATTAGATTAATTGGCAAAGCAAAGAACAAAACCAGAATAAAAAATATTAAAACCTGCAAAAAAATCTCATCATGTTTTGCTACACAGACAAAAATCAATAACAGTTCAGAAATAATTTTGATACGAAATGATCCTCATAATTAGTAGGAAATTTTTGCTAGCCTCTCTTACTTGGTTTAACAGCTGAATATCGAAATGATATCTATTGCATCAATGCCCCTAACTATGACTCTATATAGGACATCTATTATTGCATTACATTCTTAATTTATTTCATCTCATCATTCATTTCTTTAATTTATTACATTTCTTCCATCAAATAAGTAATCTGCTTCTCCTCCTCTTCATTCATTTCTTGCATTTCTTCCTTCAAATTAATATACTACTCATCCTTCTATTCTTTAATTACATATATTTTTTCTTCAAATGAGATATATGCTCATCCTTCTTTTTCATTTCGGTCTCCAAAATTATAATACATTGATTTGTTTCCATTGCTTATTATTCAACCACCTCATCCACCATTGTTGAGATAGATGAATTAGAAGTATGACTACTACAATAAAATGTCACTCCCTTCGAGCCGATGCCATACACTCACTGCTTCTTACGAGCTCCTATGGTCTCTAAATAAATAGGATCATAGTTAATTGGTTGAAGATCCATGTAACCCTCAACTTATTGATGAGCAACTATCACATGTTCCTCCATTAGTTCTTAAGATAAAATAGAGAAAAATATTATTCTAGATATACATAAAATAAAAAAAATATTTTGCATTCCAAATAATTTTCAAAATGTACTATAGTATTATAAAATTTTATTAATATAACAAATTCTTATAGCAATCATCTAAGACTTATTATCAACAAACTAACCATCCACTTTCTTCACATGCATCTTCCAGAAAATCTCATAAAAATTGGGATCTCGACCCAATTCTTCAGCCTAGAATATGTTTTTATTATGTCATAAAAAACAAATACTCAAAAAATTTAACAAAATTAATAAACCCATGCAGAGATTTTATTAATTGGACTATTAGGACAACAACTAAATATATAAATGTTTAAAATTTTAAAATTGTACCAAATCTTGAGCATGCTCAATACTCGACTTTGACCCTCCTATGTGTCGACAGATTCTTGTACCTAGTCCAGCTACCTCATTTCGTCGATTTTTGATGACAATATCTGATTTTTTCTTCACATCTGGCTCCTCCCGATACTTAAGCCAATCGGGCCAGTCGTCCTCGGATATATAAACATGCATTTCTTTCATATTCTTCAATTTATGGATAAAATCAGAATACCATTGAGTAGTTTTGATCTCCATTAATGACATTATCTTTCCATCAAATTTGGGTGCCCATGTTAACTGATTCTATATATAGAAAAATTACAAAAGATTTATATTAACAATAAGAACATAATTATTTACAACTTGAATAATAACCAACATAATATTTAAGTAATTAGATAATTATTTTTCAATACTTTTGTTTTGTTATATATACCTGAAAGTCATTAAAATAAGACTCTTTTGTTGATTCAGAAACTTTCTTCCAGGAGAATGCTTTAGAATCAGCTATTTTCTTGCAAGACTTTGTAATTATAGTCGAACACTTGTGAGATGGAATAAAACTATACAGATATTTAAATAACATTGAAAATAAGCAAATCATAATGATATAAATGATGGTGGGCTTATATCTGATAATAGTGATAGTAGAGGTCTTAATTATGGTGAATGGTGATAGAAATGAAGATGGCGATTGTAATGTTGAAATCAGGATATGGTGGGTATGAGATGGTACTGATTTTGCAACATAATGTAACATACTAGATGAATTTGGTTCATTTCTTCATCCACATCCACCTCCACCACGGTCACGTCCTTTAGGAACCAAATGCTGTACAAAATAAAACATAGACCAAATAATAGCGATATGATGAACAAGCATGTATTTTTGAATAAAACTCACTGATATATTTCAACAAAATATAGAAAGACTTTGCTAGTTTAATATTATAATAAAATTATAATAGTTTAATTATCAGCATCACTATCATCCTTCAATGGATCTTCTCATATTTAATCTGATTCCGATAGAAGTTCGAACTCATCTTCAGATAGAAATTCATCATCTTCAATTTCTATTAGGACACCATTTGAGTCACATAAATTTTTTGGATCTTCATCTATATGCAAAGGCTCAATATTATTTATGTTTTCTCTATGGAATGCCAGTGTAATATCTAAGTTAGCACTTCTTTGTTGAGATGTTGGTACTTCAAAATTTGATTGAGCTTTGATTTTGCAAATCTCCCATCAATCACTCTAATCATGAGATAAACTCGGATATGTATAATAATATACTTGAGCTGCTTGAACTACCATAATAAATATCTCATATTGATTTTATCTGCATTTATGGTTAACATCCACTAGCTTATAATCTAAATGAATCTTTGTGCCCAGATTTCATGTAGGATCAAATCGCACTCACTTTAATAATACAATCCTGTTATTTTTGAGTCTAGGATACTCCAACTCAAAAACTTCTTTGAGTTGACCATAATAATCAATCTCATGTGCACTATAACATGAGTCTTTAATACATATACCACTATTCATTATTGTTTTAGAAGAACCGTGCCCAATTGTATGAAATTTATATCCATTAACAAAATGTCCAGGATAGGTTGTCACATATCAACTTGGGCCTTTACTTAGATTCTAAATAAAAATATTTGAATCTCCATTTAAAGGATCAATTGTCTGTGACATAAAGTAAAAAAAGATATTAACAAATAAAAAATACTAATAAATTAAATAATTCAAAAATTTAAAATTTAATAATTCTCACATATTTTTTGAACCAATTCACAAATTCAGTTTCTAGCATATAATTAACATCATTGTTGGAAATTACTGGTTGCCTATATTTTAACTGCTTAACATAAATACTGCACAAATATAAAAAGAGAGAGAATTATGTATATCAATTTTAAATAATTCCTATTAAAGATAAAATTAAATTATGATTAAACCTGCAACCATTTTATGTATACATACTCAATATATGATGCAACCTCCTCACAATTAAGTAAAACATAACTCCAGGTTGCTTTGTAGTCTACATCTGTCATGCATCTTTTCATTGCTCTTCCAAAATCTCTTCCATGGTACTTGAAGATAGATAGTTTGTCCACAGAATCATTTTCCATAGTATTTGATGCATATAGTCTTGTAATAAAGGAATTAATAAAAAATAATACATCTTCTTAAATGCAACTTTCAATTTTTGTCGGGTATCAGAACACGAGGTACCTTCTTAAATCAAAGATGATCACAAAACTTACAACTAATTAAATCACTATCACCATCCCAATATAATGTACATTCATTGAAACAACAATGAATTTTTTCTACTGGTAGAACCATTCCTCGTAGTAACTTCTTAGTGTTGTAAAAGTTGTTAGTGATCAAATTATTATCTGGAATATTCTCCTTCATTAGTTTTGTCTCCTGATCAAATAATTTCTCAGACAAATGATTTTCTGACTTAATGCTCATAAGTCGAACCAAAAGTGACAAGTATGGATGTGTTTTACAACCAAGCCACAACTTTTTATTTGTAGCTTTAAGTATTTCATAAAATTTTTGAGCTTCATGATTAGGTGGGTCATCCACATAATTCATTTTAAAGTTAGTACCAACATCTTTCGTTATCATTCTATTGTATGTGTTTGATGATTTTTCACCACAAGTAAATGATTCAGTACCCTCATTTTGGTCAATGTTCATAGCCATTGTACTTTCCCCATGACAAATCCATAATTTGGCACAAAGCCATATTTAGCCAAATGGTATCTTAGAGTATTTACATCATGAAAAGTAATATTCTGACACTTGTGATGATTACATGGACACTTAATTTTTTCTCCATCCATCCATCTCGATTGACTACATACAAAATTGATAAAAGTTTCAAGACCACAACTTAAAAATCTTTATTCAAAATTCCATTCATAATCCTTTTGTACATCCACTGACGATTTGAACTAATTTTCTCCTGTTTTATTTACAAAAAATAATGCTTAATCATTATTTTAATTTAATCATTCAATTACTTCAAAATATACTAATAATTAAATAAAAGTACTTACAGATGAATATTTAAAAATTAAATATCATGAATATCGAGACAATGTGTTTGCAGATTCTACATGAATAAATAAAGCAATTTTTAGCATAAAAAGATTAATAGATATCATGGTAATACTAGATAAAGGGAGCAAAATATGAAAATGCACAAGAAAGGAAAGCAAAAAAGAAAGACATTTAAAGTTTGAAGGGGGAAGGGAGAGAAAGAGTGTGAGAGAAGGTGGGGAGAGAGAGGGGCAGAGAAATGGAGAGATGGGGAGATAGAGAAAGAGAGAGGGGGGGAGAGGGAGAGGGGGAAAGAAATGGAGAAAGGAGAAAGAGGGAGAGAGAGGATGAGAGAGAGAGAGAGGTAGAGAAAATGAGAGAAGGGGAGAGGGAGAGAGAGAGAGAAAGGGGAGAGGGAGAGGGAGAGAGAGAAAATGGGAGAGGGAGAGAGAGAAAATGGGAGAGGGAGAGGGAGAGAGAGAAAATTGGAGAGGGAGAGGGAGAGAGAAAATTGGAGAGGGAGAGGGAGAGAGAAAATTGGAGAGGGAGAGGGAGAGAGAGAAAATGAGAGAAGGGGAGAAAAATGGCTAAAGGGAGAGAGAGGGAAGGAGGGAGAGAGAGAGAGAGAGAGAGAGAGAGAACAAGCAAGAAAGGAGAGCGAGAAATAAAATAACAAGAGAGTGTGTGTGTGTGTGTGACATAGAAAGAAAAGGAGGAAGAGAGTGACACGGAAAGAATTAGAGGGAGATAGAGACACACACAGAGAATGTAGTGCTAGAATGAGGAATTACATAAAAGAAAAATAAAATTCTTCTGATAAACCTATCAAATATTACATCTTTTGTCATACATAAGTTCATATATGAGCCTGAGGCCTAGGGCTGAGATTATGAAAGGGTATGCCCCTTATTTGTTTTATAACATATATGAGCCTGAACGATGGACACTCTCATGCTATGTGCTTACATATTGTTGATATTATATCTTTTGTCATTTAATTTCAAGTTAGTGCAACAAATTAGTATTATCCCATATATAATTATATGTTAGTATACATATAGTAAATATAGTTATAAATAGTTACATATAGTTAAACATATAGTTATATATAGATATATGCACATAAGTAGTTATAAGTAGATATACATAAATGTATACAAAGTTATAAACAATTATATAGATTTACATATATCTATACATATATGTATACATAATAAAAAATAAAGTTATATTTATTTATATAAAATTTTTTATAGTTATACAAATATTTATATAAAGTTATACACATATATTTAAATATTATGTTGTATGTTTTTATACATATAAATATAAATATAGTTACATTTGATTATACATATAGTTACACCTATAGTTAAACTTATATTTATACATGTATGTATATATATTTTTTTATATAATTTCATATATTTATACATATAGTTATGTATAGGTATGGATATACTAAAATACATTTTTTATATTAATATATAAAAATGTATATTAAAAATATGTTGTTAATTATATTTTTAAATATAGTTTTGTATAAAGTTTTTATAGTTATACATATAATAAGATATAATTAATTATAGTTATATGTTATTATACATATAATATATAGTTATAAAAAATTATACATCATTAAATATTTAGTTATATATATATATATATATATATATATTCATACGAGTAGTTATATTTAGTTATACATAAAATATACAAAGTTAGAAACAAATATGTAGAGTTACATATATGTATACAAATATGTATAAATAGTTAAAAATATAGTTATATTTAATTATATAAAGTTTTATTTCGTTATACACATATAATTAAATAAAATGTTGTATGTTATTATACATGTAATTATAAATATAGTTACATGTGGTTATACATAAAGTTACACATATAGTTATACTTCAATTTATACATGTAGGTATATATATTTATTCATATAATTTTATATATTTATACATATAGTTATGTATAGATATAGATATAGTAAAATATATTTTTATAAACTAATATAAACAAATGTATATTATATATAAGTTGTAAATTATATATTTAAATATAGTTATGTATAATGATTTTATAGTTAGACATATAATAAGATACAATTATTTATAGTTATATGTTATTATAGATATAGTATATATAGCCCTAAATATTTTTATAATGTTAAACATATAGTTATATATAAATATATTCATACAAATAGTTATACATAAATATATAAAGTTATAAATAAATATTTAGATTTACATATATATATACATTGTTACAAATATATTTATATTTAATTATATATTATTTTATATAGTTATTCAAATATTTATATATAGTTATACATATATTTATATAATTATACACATATAGTTAAACATAATGTTATATGTTATTATCCCTATAATTATAAATATTGTTACATGTGGTTATATATATAGTTACACATATAGTTATACTTATATTTATACATATAGGTATATTTTTTTTAATATAATTTTATATATGCATACATATTTACAAATATAGTTATATTTAATCATATAAAGTATTATATAGTTATACAAATATTTATATATAGTTATACACATATAGTTATACATAATGTTATATATTGTTATAAATGTAAGTATAAATATAGTTACATGTGGTTATATATATAGTTACACATATTGTTATACTTAGATTTATACATGTAGGTATATATATTTTTTCATATAATTTTATATATTTATACATATAGTTATGTAAAGGTATAGATATAGTAAAATACATTTTTTTTTTAAAAGGCTTTTATCATTTATTAAAGAAAACATATCCCTCACTTGTAGGCGGAGGAAAACCTTTACAGCTTCAGAAAACTTAAAAGACATACTATTTAAAGAGCAATACCCTAGTCAATAATTCAGAGAAGTTATCATTTTCTTAGGATTAGCTGAAGCAGTAACCGCTCTCTGTATGATTCTTCCTTATTATATAACCGTGAACAGCAGGAATTCTTTCCACACCAGCGGCCATATTCGTCTCAGTAGCAGGAGATCTCATGGCAGCAACAGGGAGCTCTCTACATGTGCTTTGGCAGCGACAGACAGCAACAGGCTTTGGCCGCAACAGACAACAACATGTTTTCCATGATATGTACTCAGTAGAGGCTCTTTATTTGATATTGTCACTGCATATTTATAGAAGCAGTTTTATCAGCATCCCTGGAGGCTCTTTCACAAGTTTTAGACAGCAGCAGCATCCTCACTGGAGGCTCTTTAGCAGCAGCAACAACAATGGATTAGTGCTGCCCTTGTGGTCGGACCTCTATCCCTCCTTTTCTCCGTGCGTCTGGCTCTAATCTTCCCATGATTCCAGCCATCTACCTTCCTCGTGTATTCAATGTCGATCCTATAACAAAACCAAAGAGAAAACAAAAAAAACAACGACCGTGCCTACCAGAACTTGACACCCTACTACCCTTATTCTTGATTAAACTTATACAACATAAGGCAAGCTCCACAGAATTAACGAATTCTCCCCTTTAAAATTCTGCAAGGAAAAGACAGAATACATATTGTCCTGCAAGGAAAATCAAAATACATCCTTTCTAAAGAGGTTATCGAATTCTGCCGAAATGCAGAATTAGCACATATTTTAAGTATGCAGAAATTCTAAATTACATACATATTATTTTGACAACCTTACCGTTTAGCTATCCACCATTCTACCAAAATGCAGAATTAATATATCCTACAATGGAATCTCCTATATTTATATCCATTTTGGCTCAATCTCCATTTTTCCATTCCATTTAATTGTGAGACAGAAATTCTCTGCAATTATGAATTCCCGCACAATCCAGCAAATAGATGAGACTATGTCATATCTTCGTGGTATGTTTATTTGTTCTAATATAAGGAAAACCCATTTTATCTAAACATACTATTCCCTTTAGTTTATTTGGCATGAATTTCTCATTGTAATCTATATCTCCTCTGGTGGTGCCTATTTTAGATAGACTGTCCGCTAGATTATTAGCTTCTCTATATATATGTATTATTGAGGCCTTCAGTTCGTCCAAAAGACTAAGAATAACTTCTAGATCCTCTTCATACCTGCATAATATTTTCTTATTGATTACTATATCAACTAGTAATTTTGAGTCTACCTGAACTTCAATGTTTTTAAAGTTTAGCTGCTTACATATCTCTAACCCTGATTTTAATGCTCTAATTTCTGATTCTAAAGCCGAGGTTGCCGTACTAGATCTGGTGAATGCTCTCTGTACTGTCTCTGTATGATCTTTTATTACCTCACGTCTTCCTGCTATTCCAGTGTCCCTGCTAAAGCTCCCATCCGTATTAAGTGAGAGTTTGCCAACCGGCAGAGCATTCCACTGTATACATTTAGCCCATTGCTGTTTTAACACTTTGTATGTGAGATCTCATTCTTTCTCAAGCTTCTTTTCTTGTTTCAATTCCTGTATTACTATCGGTTTTATTATTGATATATTTCATATCTCCTTTCTAATATCTTTTATAATTTCTGTTAAATTCATCCTTATATTTTCAAATTTACTTTTGTTTCTAGATTTCCAAATGCACCAAATAATTAGATGCGGTAGTTTCTGATTAAGCCATTTCCTGGCGGGGCTTTTTATGTTTACTTTTTCCCATTTTTTAACTTTATCTATTAATCCATCGTCTATTTTACATATTCTTTTTTCCCCTTCCATCTCTCTCCATATTTCTGTTGCAATGGGTCCATTAGAAAGCAAATGATCAGTTGTTTCAACAGCTTGTGAACAGCATTCGCATCTTGAAGCCATGTTTATCCCTTTCTTTTGTACATTTCTATCTACCGGTATAGCGTTCATTAATGCCTTCCATGTGAAGGAGCGCATTTTTTGCGGGATATTTTCTTGCCATACCCATTTAAATAGAGTTTGAACCGGTTTTTTCTTTCTGACCAAATCTTTTGCCGACTTGAGGGAAAAGTTTCCTTGTGGTGTTAATGTCCATTTCCAGCCACTCTTCTTTAGTATAGAGTGTGAGTCTACTATCTCTTTTTGCTTTTCCATTGACTTCCAACTGTTCGAAGCTTTCTTAGAAGTCTTATTTTTATTATCTAAATATTTTACCCGCATATATTTAGCCCATAGATTATCGCTTTCTTTAAGTCTCCACCAGCTTTTGCAGTCCTAGGCAGCTACCGAGTCCTGGAGGTTCATTAGACCTAATCCTGCTTCCTCTTTCGGATAACAAATACTTTTCCAGTCCTTCCATTGTAGTTTATTTCTGCCTTGCTTTTTACCCCATAAGAAGTTAGCCATTTCTGATTCGAGTTCTTTTATAAATTTTTTAGGGGGATGTATCACTGATAATATGTGTGTGAGTGTGCTTTGTAATACATGTGAAAGCAGCATAATCCTCCCCCCAAATCCCAGGAGCTCTTATTTCCATCCTACTATTTTCTTTCTTAGTTTGTCTTGAATGTAAGTTAGATATTCTTCCTTCAACCTCCCCTCATATATCGGACAACCTAGATACATTAATGCCCCTTTAATTTCCGCAAAACCTGTAATATTTTTTATTTTATCTACTAACTTTAGTTTTGCATTTTTTGCAAGCATAAACTGACATTTACTTTTATTAACCATTTGGCCTGTCTCTTTTTCAAATATTTGAAGAAGTTCCATAAGATTCATTAAAGACTTTATGCTAGCATTAGTAAATATTATAAAGTCATCTGCGTAAGCTAAACAACCAATTCTGGGTGTATTCCTTGGTTGTCTGAATGACATTATTTTACCTTCGGATATTTTCTTATTCAAGTTTCGTATTAATAGTTCTATATAGATATCAAAATAAAGGGGGGGGATAACGGATCCCCTTGCCTTAAGCTTTTATTTGGTTTAAATTCCTCACTTAACTTACCATTTACCAGGACTCTTACCCAAGTGCTTGATATACATCTATAAATTAAATCTATGGTCAGCTCAGAGAAGCTGAATCTTCTTAACACAAAGCAAAGGGTATCCCATTCCACTCTATCGAAGGCTTTCGATAGATCTAGTTTGACCACTAAGTTTTTTCCTCTAGATTTACCTCCTATTTATTTCATCATTTCTGATGCAAGTTTTATATTTTCAATCATTAATCTATTTTTAACAAAGCCCGTTTGTTCCTGAGATATTATTATATGTAAAATTAAGCTTAGCCTATTTTGTAATATTTTGGCCAATATTTTATACATAGCATTACATAAACTTCTTGGTCTATAATCCTCACATTTCTGTGGTGATTCTTTTTTTGGAATTAGTACTATATAAGATTTTGCCCATGATTTTGGGATTTCCGCACCTACAAAAAAACTTGCAATTGCAGGGACTAGCTCAGTTTTAATCGTATTCCAGTTTACTTGATAAAAATAATTATTCCAACCATCTGGTCCTGCAGCACTATCTTTATCCAGACTGAAGACAGCTTCCTTGACTTCTGGTTCTTCTGGGATCAATTCCATTAATTGGTTTTGATCTTCCGTAATGGTCGCCATAATCTCTTGCATTAGAGAATTATCTGTCCTACATGACTAACTACATAGTTGATTTTCAAAGAAATTTTTAAAGAGAGCACCTATTTCCTTTTCATCTTCTACCCATTTTCCTTCATTATTTATTAGTCCTTTAATTTTATTTTTTTGAGATTTTATTTTAGACATATTATAAAAAAATTTAGTATTGCGATCACCATCTTTTAACCATTTTATTTTTGCTAGTTGTTTCCAATAAATTTCTTCCATGTGTAATTTCAATCTCAGTTCTCCTTTAGCCTTACTTAATTCTATCCGAGTTTCATTATTATTCGTGGAGTCAAAATCTTCCTCCAGCTTGGCTACTTTTTCTTCTAATTTTTTTAGCTCCTGGTTTAATTTTCTAAAAACCTCTTTATTCCATGTTTTTAAACAAGCTTTTAGCCTCAGAAGTTTAATTGATAGAACTTGCATCGGTTTACCCTCCACTGGTTCTTTCCAAGACTCTCTGACAAGTCCTACAAAGCTCGCATGCTTTACCCACATATTTTGAAATTTAAAATTAGATGTATTACCCTGGTTACTTTGAATCATGATAAGCAGGGGGCTATGGTCGGAACAAGTTCTATTTAGGTGTCTAAGCCCCGTAATCCCTTGTGAGGTAACCCACTTTGTGTTACACATTATCCTATCCAGTCGAGCCCAGATAACTCCTTTTTTTTCTAATTGTTGCACCAGGTATATCTCGAACCAGTGAAATCAATTTCCATTAGATTAGTAATGGCTATTGTGTCATTAAATTGTTTCATGGCTACCTTATCCGGTGGTTTGCCACCCTTCTTTTCTTGAGGGCTTCTAATTATGTTAAAGTCGCCTTTTATAATCCAAGGTAAATTTCTACTTGCTATATCTTTTATTTCTTCCCATAAAGCCAACCTAGATTGTTTGTCATTTTTTGTATAAACTGCTGAGATTATTTGGTTTGTGCTCTTATCTAATTTGAAATGTACTATTTGTTCAGTATCTTTTATTATTTCAATTTTCAAATTACTGTGCCATAAAATCCAAAGTTTACTATTTAGATTAGCATGCGCCTTATTAAATCCTAAAATTTCTCTATATTTATTTAGTTGATCTTGCAGAACCATTGGTTCTGCAATAATCAGTAGTGATATTTTATGTTCTTTAATTAAAAGTCTTAATCTATTTATCGTGGGGCTATTAGCTACCCCCCTAACCTTCCAATATAGGCATCTATCCATTAAAAACTAATTTAGCTTGAGCTCGAGTTGTGCGCTTAGATTCATAAGAGCTGTCAGCATATTTTTTTGTGTTTCTTACTATTTTAGGAGTGTGAGGAATTTCATACCTAATCTCCTTATATTTTACCTGTTTTCCAAGCACCATGGCCATTTTCTTTAGGGCCTCCATGGATTGGGTTCTTGAAAGATTCCCCCAATCTTCATTATAAATATATATATCGTCCTTTGTTTTCGCCTCAGGCTCTTCTTGAGATACTTCACCCTTATGACTTGAAGGGCAACTGAAAATTACCGAATCTTCTTCAGGAAAATCCAGAAGATCCTCGTCTATCCACGCATAATCATCAAGTCTTTCTTTCAATACAATTCTTGTTTTAGATGTTTTTTTATATTTTCTCTTGTGTTTTACCTCCTCCCATCCTTTTTTTAAGCTAACCTCATTCTCTATCCCCAAGTTAGGCTCTTTCAAGGTTCCTTCTTCTTGGGTAATATTTGGATAATCAGGTGGGATGCTTGGAATTATGCCATTGTTCAGATCTCCCTTCGGCTAGACATTTTGTTCGAGAAATGATGCCTCCTCTTTCCTTACCCATTGCATCCCCTTCCTACCTCCTCCCTCATGCTGCTGCACGTTATTATTCTCTTCTTTCCCCACCTTGCACGATAAATTTTCATGCCCGAGCCTCTTACACTTTGTACAGTATGGAGGAAGACTTTCGGGGATGACAGTTTGCCAAAACCCCTCGGCCTGTTCCCCTTCACCACTACCTATCCATACTTTGTCAGGTGGTTTAGTTAAGAGGTTTAGCTCGACACATACACGTGCTTTATTCGGCCTTGACATGGTTCTTGTGGCTTCATCTCGTAACATGGGCTTACCCAAACATGATGAAATTGCATAGAGAGATGTTTCAGAGAAAAGATGAAGTGGCAGAAAAGGCAATGTAAACCATACCGGGGCTATAGGCGGCTCTTCAAGAGGAGTGAACTCCTTTGTCCACTTCAGTATACGCATGGGGAAGCCATCAACTTGCCATAATCCGCGCTGCCATAGACGATATTGATCTTCCAGTAGAGAGCATTGGAGCACGACATGCTTGGCATCGAAGTCAGCAAATTTCACCTTCCCCTTGAGCTTTAAATAGTCGATGAATTTCTGAACTCCAATCGCACTAGGCCTACCGTGAGAGAACTTACCAACGAGCGTGTATTCAAAAGGTTCTAAGAGCCTTCGAGATTCGTCAGCAGAGAAGATGATGGCCGGGAGCCCATTTTTGTTCCCTTGAATTCTTGAAATCGGCACGGTTCCCTTTACCATCGAGGCAAAAGACTTATTATTTAATAATAAGTCAGATTTTTCCATACTCACCTTGAGTTGGGCTTGGTTTGAACAGAAGTGGAGTGTTCTTCCTTCTTAGTTGCACAATCTAGCAGTTACACATAAACTATACACTATCGAACAATAAATCACGAAGCAATTTGCTCAATAAATCACTCAACTGTTCGCATAAGAGATTACTCCAGATAATCGCAAGAAAGAAAACACAGGAAAATCGCTAGAGGATTTTCGCAAGAGAACCAAGGCTTCCGGCTTCTAATTTAGCTTAATATTTCTTACAGATGTTGTTATTCATGTTCGCCCGTATAGCTTCATGCCCATAATAGTTTTCCTTTTTATATATATTCGTAATATCGTGAAAGAACCAAGGAGCACTTCTTTGCATAAAACTAGCAGTTACACATAATAACACTTTGCAAATATAACATCCAACAGCAATTCACTAAGCAATTTACACGATAGTTCACCCAACAATCCACATTAACAGATTATTCAAGATATTCGCAAGATAAAAACGTTAGAGAAAACGCGAGAGAACTTAAATCAAACAGCAATTCACGAAGCAATTCACATAACAGTTTATTTAAAATAAATCACGAGAGAGAAATTCTAGAGAAAACCACAGGAGCAGGAGAGTTTTCACCGAGTTTTCGCCAAGTTTTCGGCGAGAGCAAGGGTTTTCGGTTTAGATATAGTAAAATACATTTTTATATACAAATATATACAAATGTATATTAAATATAAGTTGTAAATTATATATTTAAATATAGTATGTAAAAGCTTTTATAGTTATACATATAAAAAGATACAATTATTTATAGCTATATGTTATTATACATATAATATATATAGCTATATTCATACAAATAGTTATACATAAATATATAAAGTAATGAATAAATATATAGATTTACATATATGCATACATAGTTACAAATATAGTTATATTTAATTATATAGAGTGTTATATAGTTATACGAATATATATATATATATATATATATATATATATATATATATATATATATATAGTTATACACATATAGTTAAACATATTGTTGTATGTTATTATAAATTTTATTATAAATATAGTTACATGTGGTTATACATATAGTTACACATAGTTATACTTATATTTATACATGTAGTTATATATATTTTTTAATATAATTTTATATATGTATACATATAATTATCAATAGGTATATAAATGGTAAAATACATTTTTATATACTAATATATAAAAATGTATATTACATATATGTTGTTAATTATATTTTTAATTATAGTTATGTATAATATTTCATAGTTATACATATAGTCAAAGACAATTATTTATAGTTATATGTTCTTAAACCTTTGCGATCCAATGGCAAAAAGAAATAAAACAAAAAACAAACAAGTTCGGCTTACAATAGATCAGAACAAAATAAATGTGGTCTTGTATTTTAGGCATGCAATTTATAAATAAAATACAATTTGAATCCCCCTTGAAACACATGATGACATCGACATAACAAAACAAAACTCAAACAAAATAGGCAAAGATTAGATCCACATCCAGATATGTCAACAAAGTTTGTCTCATCCTGCTTAAATTGTTTATGACTTGCTGGCAATATAATTGGAAAGATAATCAAGACCCTCGTAGAGCCCCTCGCTAGAGGTAGCACAGGTGCTCTAAATGTGCCAATGGTGTTGGCGAAGAAAGTGATGTCCTAGCTAGTTAGTAATTTCAGCTAAATTAATCACATTGGGAAGATCTTGCTTATTGGAAAACACCAGCAAAACTTTATCTCGAAGCTTTTGCTAGTTTAGCATCCTATGCAACTCATCTCTGGCTTCAACAACTTAATCTCTGTCATTGTTGTCCACCACAAATATATGACCTTAGGTAATTTGGATGTAATGCCTCCAAAAAGGGTGAATCTTGTCTTGACCCCCAACATCCCATAGAGTGAAATTGATGTTTTTGTATCCAATAGTCTCTACATTGAAGAAAATAGTAGGAATTGTGGTGAAAATTTCATCAAGCTTCAACTTATACAGAATGGTTGTCTTACCGCCATCATCAAGACCTAGCATCAAAATCCTCATCTCCTTATTGGCACATAGCTTGCTAAACAACTTTGTGAACGTAAACCCCATTTTTTTCCACTAAATCTAAATCTCTTTGTCATATGGCAGTATAGAAATCTAATGAGAAAAAGAAACAGAATCAATAGACTGCAAGAGATGGTCACTAGAGAGGGAGTTCAACCTCTATATGTTCTTATACATCTAGTATATATAATTAAAAATAGAGTTATATATAGATTACATATAATTATATATAGATATATTCATACAAGTAGTTATAAGTAGTTATATATAAATATATACAAGTTATAAATAAATATATAGATTTAATTATATGAATACATATATGCATACATAGATACAAATATAGTTATATTTAATTATATAGAGTATTATATAGTTATACAAATATTTATATATAGTTATACACATATAGTTATAAATATGTATGTAGTTAAAGATATAGTTATATATAACATTTTTATAGTTATACAATTAGTAAAATACAATTAAATATTGTTATATATTCTTATTCATATGATATATTTTGTTACAAATATAGTTATATAGAATTACTCATATAGTTATCAAATATTATATTTTTATATAAATAGTTATATATAGTTATTAATATAGTTATAAAAATAGTTTACATAGTTATAAATATAGTTAAATATAAATTATGAAAAGTTTTATATAGTTATATAAATATTTATGAAATAGTTATCATATACTATGATAACAACACACTCTTAAATACACAATTGAATTATACCACTATAGAGAAAGAACTTGTTTCAACAATTTTTTTTGGCAAATTAATATCATATTTATTTGGAACCAAAGTCATAGTATATACTAAATATTCTATAATCAAATATCTCATAGAAAAGAAAGATGTTAGCCCTATATTGATTTGATGGATTTTACTATTACAATAGTTTGAACTAGATATATTAGATAAAAAATGTACATATAATCAACATTGAAAATAACTTATCAAGACTAGAAAAATAAGATAGAAGAGTTGTTGAAGAAAATATTAGATAGATTTTTTTATATGAACAAATTATAATATTGAATAAAAATATAACTCCATGGTATGTAGTATTGAATGAACCTTATCAATGCAAGTAGTACTCTGATCAAATTTTGATGCAAAGTGTTATAGATGGAAGATTAGTAGTATCTTGCAAAAATGTCACTTTTTGCTCCTACTCTCACGAATTTGTGGAACATGTTAATATTTATGTGCTCATGTATTTCTCCTCTCAACATTAATGTTGATATTTACATATATATGCATGAATATATATGTGCATATACAGTACCCTATACACACACACACATTTATACATCCATATACATTAATATACATTATATATCAGCATACACATTTTTGTACTTTGTTATATATTCACACAAGTATCTACATTTTCAAAGTAGTGTGTATATACTTGTATGCATGCATATACTACTATACACCCACACAAACACACACATATACCTATATTCATAATGTAATTTTAAAGTTGCACATGAAACTATTATATATATATATATATATATGTGTGTGTGTGTGTGTGTGTGTGTGTGTGTGTGTGTGTGTAAATGTATTTAAAATTTTTGATTTTGAAAATTATTTTAAAATAAAATATTATATGTTGAACACAATTTATAAAATATTGCAAATTCTTTATATTTAAAACAAATATCTGTGTGTGTGTGTGTGCGCGCGAAGCATATAAATGCGTAAAATGAAATTATGAATTATATATATGAGCTTATATTTTATTCAAATAGTTGTTTTTTAATATTTATATTAAAATAACTATCATTATACTCATATAAATAAATGAAGTTGGCATATTTGTAAATTATTTTGTTTTTACAATTATGTTAAAAATGAAAATATAGTTCATAAATAAATAATTTTGTTTTTGTTTTTCTATATACTTCTTTTATTAAAATATTAATGTCTATCATAAATTTCTAACTATTATTTATTGTGTTTAATAATTTTTTAGAAACTATAAATTTCAAACAAATATAATGTAGTGCATATAAATACATGCATTTAATGTTTAGTAAAAAATCAATTATTTCTTTAATAATGTTGAAACAAAACAGATTACCATATAAATACATGAGTATATTTTTCTAGAAGTAATTATTTTTTTATTTTATTCAAAAGATATAAATAACCATATAAATATATGAATTTGTTTTTTAAATAATTATTTTTAAATTTTATTTTAAATTTTATTTTAAATTTTATTTTAAATTTTATTTTAAATTTTATTTTAAATTTTATTTTAAATTTTATTTTAAATTTTATTTTAAATTCTATTTTAAATTTTATTTTAAATTCTATTTTAAATTTTATTTTAAATTTAATACATTATAATATATATTTTTGTAATTAATAAATACATTTCAAACATTGTTAATTTTATAATAAATATTACATATTGCATATTATGAGGTGCAAATTTTATTTTGTAAATAAATTTTATTTCTAAAGTTTTATCTTTGTAAATTGAAACTACGTCACATATATATTTTTAAATTTTTTTATAATATTTATTACACAAACATATTGTTATTTGTTTTGAAATTTAGAACTTGAATTTTAACAAATGAACATTTTATTAGAAATCAATTTTAATTAAATCTTATTATGTGAAACAAAAATACAAACCCTAACCATATTAAACCATAATGATTATACAAACATATAAAAGTATAATAAAATTACATTTAAGGTTGAAAAAATTATATTTAAGTTCTTAAAATATATGGGAAAATGATAAAGATTTATACAATATCCTAAAAAAATACGTATGAATGAGATGAATGATATGAATGGATTAAATTTCTGAAGCATGTAGTAATACATGGTGTAGATGTAGTTATATATTGTTTTTCATGTAATTATATATATTTAGACATATGGCTATGTATAGGTTTTGATGTAGATAAATACATTTATATATAGTAATATTGATATACATATTGTTAAATACATTTATATATAGTTATATACCTATATATATATATATATGTATTAAATATATGTTGTTATATATATATATATATATATATATATATATATATATATATATATATATGTTTATGTATACTATTTTTATAGTTATAGATATAGTAAAATACACTTTGATAAGAATTTTGAATTACATCACACATGCATATTGATAGATAGTTATGTTTAAATACACTTATATAAAATATACTTATGTTTATGTATGTTGTTTATGCATACTATTTATATATAGTTATTTTTATTGATGTAGATATCAAGTCATCATACCTTATATAGTTTATGCATACTATTTATGGTTACTGTTTATATATAGTTGTGTATATTAATGTAGATAAATACATTTATATATAGTAATATGTTGATATACATATTATTAAATACATACATGCATACATACATACATACATACATATATATATATATGTATGTATGTATATTAAATATATGTTATTATATTTATATATAGTTATGTTTATGTATACTATTTTTATAGCTATAGATATAGTAATATACACTTATATAAGAAATTTGAATTATATCACACATGCATATTTATGCATAGTTATGTTTAAATACACATATATAAAATACACTTATATTTATGTATACTGTTTATGTATATTATTTATATATAATTATGTATTTTGATGTAGATATCAAGTTGGCATACCTACTGTGCACCATCAACATCTACACAATGAGAACACATTATATCACATATGCATGAAGTATATATACGAATAAGTTTATATAAGCAATCCAAGCTTACCATGGTGATTAATGCAGAAGAATTTTGGAATAAAAAAATAACAGAATCAAAACACACACTCTTGCATAAAGATAATCGATGAAGAAATAGGGTATAAACGTACCTTAAATCAATAAGAAATCTCGCTTATATTACTCTTCGCTTAGGTTTTGATGCGTCGATGTAGAGAGATAGAGGTGGATTGCGGTGGACATAGCCGCTTTGCTTGTTAGAGTTTTCTCTCACGTCTCGACAACAAGTGATTATATATATTACCAAAAAATTAAAATTGTTAATTATAAAAACATTAAATAAACAATATATACATACATACATACATATATATATATATATATATATATATATATATATAAAATACAAAAGGCTAATTTTTTATATTTATTATCAAAATTTTTCCAACAAAATTCATGTGCGTGTAGCAAGGTACACATGAAAAACAAACACCTTATAATTTTGTAAGATAAAATTAATTAAACAATAAATATATAAATAATTTAAAAACATATATGTTTAGCCTTATTAAAAAAATATAAAATAGCTACAAAATTTACAAACTTTATATAATAAAACATATATGAAATGATGATTTGTCTTCTATCCGCTCTCCCAAGAGTTATAAAATACTCTTAATGTTAAAATATATATAAATATATATATTTTATGGTTATAAATTTTAAAAAATTCATATTAATTTTTATGAAGATAATATGATATTATTTTAAAGGCATAAAATATCATATTATTTGATATTATTAATAATTTCCAAAAACAAAAAATTACTTAAAGTGAGAAGATAATTAAAAAAAATTTATATTTATTATTTTAATAAATACTGAATATTAAAAGCTAATATTAAAAATATTACTCAATTGTTTAATTATTATAAAATTTAGTAGGGGCAAACATCTATATATTTATTCAAATTTTGTATTAATTATTTTTTTTAAAAGTTTCTTATAATCATAAAATAATTTTTTTTCTTATAATAATATTTATATTTACTAGTTTATTCGGCAATTCAGATATTTTTGAGAATATTTTCTATTTAATCATAAAATGACTTATTTTATATTTATATTAGTAGAAATTTTAATGTATGTTAATTTAATTTTTAAAATATCATAAAAAATTATTATACTTATAAAATTAATTATTTAATGTTATTTTAATACAAATTTTTAGGTTTATTAATTAAAAATTTTAGAAATTTTTTTTGTATAATTTCTTTTTAAAAATTATACATCATAAAAATAGTTATCCCAGTTCTTGTTAATATAATTTGTTTTGTATTTTTTTATTTTTTAAATTATTTATTTATAATATTCTTTTTTTATAATTTTCCGAGGAGGGTGTATCTTTCAAAGATCACTCATATATAGACCATTATCATACATTTAATAATCAAAATTAAATAAAATATTAAAAACTAATAATAAATTAAAACAAATTAAATAATTAAAGATTGTCTAGGGAAATTCCGTCGTTAAATCCATCACTATATTTCGGATGTAATTAGCTAGGAAAATTTTATCACTAAATCCGTCACTGTATTCCAGATGAAATTAGCTAGGAAAATTTCGTCGATAAATCCATCGCTATATTTTGGATGTAATTAGCTTTGGAAATTCCATCGCTAAAATCCATCACTATAATCTGGATGTAATTAGCTAGAGAAATTCCATCGCTAAATCCGTCGCTATATTCCAGATTTTATTAGCTAAGAAAAGTCTGTCACTAAATCCGTCATTATATTCCAAATTTTATTAGCTAGGGAAATGCATCACTAAATCCGTAATTAAATATGTCACTATATTCTAGATTTTATTAGCTAGGGAAATTCCTTCGCTAAAAACATCACTATATTCGGGGTTTTATTAGCTAGAGGAATTCCATCGCTAACTCTGTCTCTATATTTCGGGTTTTATTAGCTATGGAAATTTTGTCGCTAAATTCGTCGGTATATTCCAAGTTTTATTAGCTAGGGAATTTCCATCACTAAATCCATAGCTAATATCCCCGCTTTTCTTGAGTGAAATTTAGGACAATATTCTGTAGCTAATCCATTACAAATTTTTATTTCATTGAAAAATCATAAATTCTTTGTTATTCCCTAGCTAATCTTGTTATCTAGCTAGGGATTAATCCCTAGCTAAAATTACTTAGCTAAATGAATATTTTCTTGTAGTGATATATATATGTAACACTTTTATAAATATTATATAGTATATATATATCACATTTATATAAACATTATAAATATTATATATTTATATAAAAATTTATATGTTATATAAATGTTTAAAATATGTATAAATATTTTATATGTTATATAAATGTTGTCTAAATGTTATCTAAATGTTATATAAACTATTATATAAATTGTTAGTGTTATGTAAATATTGAATAAGTGTTTATAAACATTTATACATATGTATAAATATTTATATATAACATTATATGTTTATCTAAGCATATCATGTTTATATATAATGTTATACATTTATATTTATTAAAGTATAGATATTTATTTTTTATTGTCATACTATTATATGAATGTATAAAAGTTTATATATAATGTTATTTTTTTATAATATTTTTAGAGACAATCAAAATAGAACCCATACATTTCAACCACAATAATTAGATCTCTCATCCTTCTATGAGAAATCAAATTTAATTAAGTATTTCTAGTCATATTACTATTGGTGTATCACAATAAAATATAATCTATTAAAAAATAAAAATATAATTATCTCAAAAAAAAACATCATTAAACAAAATCATTATATAATATATATATTCGTCATATAAATTTTAAATTTTTAAATAATTTGAATCATAAATTCATGATATGACTTAAAAAATAATCTAAATTAGGCTTCAATTTTATCCAAATGCTTTAAAATCAAAATATAATTGCAACTAATAACGGTAGGGTGGTTTGGTTGGCAGAGTTTTGAATTCACAACTACTTGAATATTACAAGTTCGATCTTAATTCATAACTAGGTATCAATATCATCATTTGTTTGCCCAAGAATTAATTCCTCTTGTGGTTCAGGTATATTGCCCTATGTCAAATACCACCCAATTACACACACACACACACACACACACACACACACACACACACACACACACACATACACACACACACACCCACCCACGCACACACACACATATCTATATTCATTCATACATACATACATACATAAATATATATATATATATGTATGTATGTATGTATGTCTATATACACATATATATGTCTATACACACACATATACATATATATATATATGTCTACACACACACACAAATATATATTTAATATACACATATATATTTACACACACACACACATATATCTATATACCTACATATATATATATATATATATATATATATCTTTATACCTACATATATACATATCTATATCCATATGTAAATATATATCTTTATATCTATACATATATATATCTATATACATACATATAATCTATGGTAATGTCAATTCAATTTAAGCAATCAATATTGATAACTAAAATAAAAAATGGCATTTAATCAATCAATTGATCTTGGTTTGTGTAAACATGTATGAGTACTCAATGTACAAGTTTCTTGGCTAACATAAGGTTAGAGAGAGGTATATAAATATATCTCTCAACAAATCTTACCATTGATATGTCAAAGAGGTTATATATAATTGTCTTGAACCCGAGACTTATTGCTTTTGAGCGAATAAATGTATCATCACATCAAAACATGATCCATTTTAATTTTAATTTAGGCAAAACAGTCAATATCAATGCACTATCATTAAAAATGGAATTGAATCCATCCGTTGAGCTTGAATATAAAGTAGAGTACAATAGTGTGTGTATTTTGAGGAAAGATGTGAAGGAAAGGTACCTGAAGAATGTTCTCCAGCTCCCTGAATACAAAGTTAAGAACTCCATGAGACTTACCATGTGAATAAAATTTCGAATCCTTTTCTCTTTAAAAAGTAGATTGTATTTAAAAAAATTAATACTACCTGAGAGTAAATTCTCTAGGCTACTTCCAGCTGATACATCTCCTCATTAAATGCATAAAAAGTTTCCAAAACTTTAGGTGCACTGGCTAACTACATCAACCTTCAAATGAAAAAGTGGCAATCAACTTTGGTTAGAAAAACAATTGGTGGGTCTTGTTTATAACCTTTTGAGTGTTCCTTTGGTAAAGCAAGTTTCATGATCTTAGAATTGATCTGCTTTGATCTCGATTGAAGAGCCTGCAAGACCTCTTAGTGATTCTACGACTTTCAACCGACTCACAAATGACTTTAAAAAACTATTATCAAGCTTCTCTGTCTTCCCATTGCTCTTGAAGAACAAAGAACCCCTACAACGAACAAAAAATCAATGAAGATATACATACATATATATCTAGAGAGAAAGAAAGATAAAGAAAGAATATATATGCACACATAGAAGATATTTCATCATTATAGATAAAAAAATAAACAATGATGATTTAGGTGATAGTTGGAGCACAACATAGTCTATGGGTGTATTTGCATTCATATTCTCCAATTATATGTACTTCCTCTTATTTCATTAAGATTTTTTATATTCATTTATACTTATAGCAAATGAGAATATTAAGCGTGTGGTGCAGATCTAGGAAAAAGCAAAAATAAAAAAATGAAAAAAGATGATCAAATCAAATTTTGAATATTACGGTGCAAGTCTAAAAAAATATGCATAGAATCATAGGTCCAATTGAGATTAAAAAAAAGAATCGCTAAATTTGTATAATTCAAATTCCAAATTAGAAATAAAACTCAATGAAAAATATAGTAGTGATTAGCTGAGAAGAAAAAGAAAATGCAGATGTGATACCATCAAGACTAAAACCAATTCTAAAGTCCAAAACAAAGAAGATTAGTTTCTAAGAAATGCTCATATTCTTCTAACATAAACTCGAATGTAAAGCTAGATGAACCACATGATAATCATTCATAAATAAAGAAACTATGATTTTTTGGGAATCAGAAACTAGATTTTAGTTAATGACAGATTGTACACCGACAACCTGCATCATAGCGATATTCAAGTGAAACAGATACATCACATTAGAATCAATTGATGAGCTTGAGTTACTTTGTTTTGAAACTGCAAGATCTAGCACAGAATGGCATATGTGGTTCATATTTTATCATTAATACCATATAGATCAAATTTAACTCTAGAAAAGTTAAATTTGATCTCTCATGGTGTTTCTTTTTCTTAAGTTACAGAAGCACAAAATAATATGCATACTTTTTTTTCTTAAGTTATAGAAGTAGAAAACAATAAGCATACATTTTGTATTTGAAATCTATAAAACCCAAAAAAAATTAATCATTAAAAGAACAAAGTTTACACTAACCATGTGATGTTTCACTCATAGTGAAGAGTCAAAATCATATAAGTGATGTAAAAATAGAAAAAAGAAGAAAAAAAATTAAAACCAATTAATATGTATCAACCAAACTTTGCCAGTGAAAAACAAATTGAGAGAAAGATAGAAATGTAATTAGTATTCTGAAGGAGAAGAGCATTGTTAATCTTAATTGGTAACAAGAAGAGGTAAAATTATGAGTTGCACGTGCTCAAGTAGTCCTGTTTCACTTCTCCTCTCTTCCTCTTCACAAAGATAAAAAAGGTTTAAGTGCTTGAATGCCTTAGTATTTTTATATTATCATGGAAACAATAAATAAAAAAATGAATGTAAATATAAAAAAAAAGACAAATATATAAAAGTAAAGTAAAATTATAAAAATTAAATAATATAAATAAAAAAAGAAATAGATTTTTATTTAACCATAAATGATATTATTTCATAAATTAAAAAAAATAATATATTATAATAAAGTATTTAATACACACACACACACACACACATATTATAGTTATAAATTTTTATGAATTCAATTTATTTTTTATGAATATAATATGAATTAATTATATAAGCATTAAATTTCATATTATTTGATATAAAAGTATAATTTATAAAATTCTAAAAATTACTTAAAGTGAGAAGTATAATAAAAAAAGTTATATTTATTATTTTAATAAAAATGAAATATTATAAGAATATAGAAAAGATCTTATTCAATTGCTTAATTCTTATAAATTTTAATAGGGACAAAAAATAAAATTTAAATTCAAATCAACTTAAGGTCAGTTTGGTAATACTTTTCAAAAGTGTTTATAGGGATTAAAAAATTTTAAGTGTTTTTAGGACAAGGACAAAGAAATTTCATTAGTAATATTTTAAATAAGTCTTTTAAAATCTAAAAAAAAAATACTTGAAGTGTTCTTTTAATAACCACACTAACATATTTATTTTTTAAATCATCAAGATTTTTTATGATGTAATTAAAACATCTATGTATTTATCTTTAAATATCAATTTATTTTTTTTAAATTTTATTACAATTTTCAATTTTTTTATAATTCAAAAATTTCAAATCTTCTAGTAAATATTTTTCAAAAAATTTCTATAATCAAAAAAATATTTTTTATTTAAAAAAATATAAATATTTACTTGTTTATTAGTTAATTGAGATATTTTTATAATTTTTTTATTTAATCATAGAGTTAAATATTTTAGCTTTTTATTAGTAGTAATTTGTATATATGTTTATTTTTTAATTAAAATATCATAAAAAATGATTATAATTATATAATTAATTATTTAATGTTTTTTAAATACAAATATTTAAATATCAAAATTAAATTTTTCGGAAAAATATTTTGTATAATTTTTTTAAAATTTTATAATCATAAAAATAGTTTTTTTAGCCTAAAATAATATAAATTATTTATTTATAATATCTAGTTTATATAATTATATGATAAGAATGTTGTTTTCAAGGATTGCTCATCCATAAACCATGACATACCTTTAAAATACAAAATTATATAAAATATTAAAACAAATAAAATAAAAAAAATTAAATCATTAAAGATTTGCGATGAAAATTATCCCAAGCCAAAATAGCTTGAAAAAAAATTCATAGCTAAATTCATTTATTTTGTGAAAATTATCATTTAATGAAAAATTGCTAGTAATTAAATATAAAATCATTAAGAAAAAATTCAGAATATTATTAATTAGCAAGTGATTTTATATTTAATTAATTAGCAAGGGAAAATCCATTTCTAAACTCATTGCTAAAATGCCCACCATTCCCTACGTGAAAATTTATGATAATAGTAGCTAGGGACAATTTTCAATCAAAAATTTCCAAATCTAATCCATCACAAATCCAATGATAATTTATAATTTAATGTAAAATCAAACATCTCTAAATATTCCGTAGCTAATGCCTCACTAATTAACTTGAGATTATTTCCCTAGCCAAATTATGTAGCTAACCAGATATTTTTTTATAGTGAAATAAACATATAGATAGATAGATAAATAGACAGAAATATAGTTAGATAGATAGAAAGACAAATAAATAGACAGATAGATAAACAAATAAATAGATAGATAAATAAATAGACAGATAGATAGACTAATCGATATATAAATATATAAACAGATAGGCAGATATATAGATATAAAGATATATAGATAGTATAAATAGAAAGATAGATAGATAGAAAGATAGATAGATAGATAGATATGTGTATATATATATATATATACACACACATATATGGATAGATATATAGATATATAGATAGATAAATAGTCAGATAGATTTACATGTAGATAGATAAATAGATAAAAAGATAAAAAGATAAACAAACAAACAAATTGACAAACAGATAGATAGATACATAGATAGATAGACAAACAAATAGATAGACATATAGACAGATAGATAGATAGAAAGATAGATAGATTAGATTCAAGGATTGATAAATAGATAGATAGACAAATAGATAGTCACAAATAAACAAATAGATAGGTAGATAAATAAATAGATAGGTAAAAAGATAGATAGCGAGACAGACATATAGATAGATATTATGATAGACACAAAAATAAATAGTTAGATAGATAAACAGACAAATAGATAAATAAATAAATAGATAAGTAAAGAGATAGATAGACAGACATACAGACAACCAGATAGATAGATAGATATTAAGATAGACAAAACGTTTAAATAGATAAATAGATAGACAGATAGAGAAACAGATAGAAAGAATGATAGAAAGATAAATATACAGATAGATAAATAGATAGATTTATTGAAACAAAGATAGATAGATTGATTTATTGATTGAAATTCAGATAGATAAATAGATATATAGACATATAGATAGATAGTTAGATAGAAAAATAAATAGATAGATTGAATGATCTAATGATAATAGATTAATATATGTATTTATAGACAAAATGAATGATAGATTGATAGACAAATAGATAAACAAATAGATAGATATACAAATAGATAGACAAACAGATAGATAGAAAAATAGATAAATTGCGATAAAGACAAATAGACAAATAGATTGTTAGATATTAAAGTAGGTAGATAGTAAAGCAGGTAGGCATACAAACAAATTGATAGAAAAAAAGATACATGATAAGAATGATAGATAGATATATAGATATACAAAAAGATAAGTAGTTTGAAAGATAGATTAATCTATAGATAGATAGATAAATAGATATAAAGATAGATAGATAGATAGATTAATATATTGATTAATTAATAGATTGATATATAAATTAATTTTAAAATAGATAGATAGATTGATAGACATATTGATAGATATATTGAGTGATAGATAGGTTCAAAGACATATTGATAGATAGATTAATAGACAAAAAGATAGACAAAAAGATAGATAGTTTGATAGATAGATAGATAGACATATAGATATATAGATAGATATTAAGATTATTAGAAGGATAAAAATATAGATAGATATATAGATAGATAGAAAAATAAACAAATAGATAGACAGACAGATAGATAGAGAAATAGTCAGATAGATAGATAGTCAAGCAGGTAGACAGTTAGTTAGGTAGGTATACAAAATAGACAGATTTATATATATATAGAAAGACAAACAAATAGACAAACAAATTGTTAGACAAATAGATACACAGATATATAGATAGTTTGATAGATAGATTATAAGAAACATTGATAGACCGATGAATAAATAGATTGAAAGACAAATTGATAGACAGATTGATGAATAAATAGATAGATACATAAATAGATAGATATATAGATAAATAGATACATAGAAAGAAAGAAAAAAAGAAAGAAAGATAGATAGATAAATAGATTGATAGATAGTCAGATTGATACATAGATAGTCATATAGATAAACAAGAAGATATAGATATACATAGACAGTTAGATAAATAGATAGATATGTCAATAAATAGGTAGATTAATAGATAAAATAATTGATAGATTGATAAACTAATTGATAGAAAGATTGATTCAAAGATTGATAGATAGATCAATAAATAGATAGATAGACTAACATAAAGATATACAAATAGACAGACAAATAGATAGATATACAGAAAGATAGATAGACACATTGATAGATTGGCAGACAGATAGAAATATAGATAGTTAGGTAGGCAGATAGTCAGGCAGGTAAGCAGATAGACAAATAGACATACTAACTAATAGACAAAAAGACACACAGATAGGAAGATAAATAGATATTTAGACAGATAGAAAGATAGTTTGATAGATAGATTAAAAGAATAATTAATAGACTAATTGATATATAATTGATAGATAAATAGATAGACAAATAGATTGATAGATTTATAGTTAAAAAGATAAATAGATTGAAAGATAGACTAATAGATATATAGGTAGATAGAATGAAAGAAAGATAGATAGATAGTTATATAGAATGATAGATCGACAAATAAATAGATAGATAGAATGATTGATAGATTGATAGACAAATTGATAGATTGTTTTATTTTAAAATTGATAGATAGATTGATAGACAAATAGACAAAAAAAACAAACAAATAGAGAGAAAAATAAAAATTTAGGTACACATACATATTGAAAGACAGACTAATAGTGAGATAGAGAGTCAAGTAGGCAGTAAGTCTACAAAGAGGTAGATAGACAAATAGATAGATAAACTGATAGACAAATAGACACATAGATAGATAGATTGATTGAGAGGTAGTCATTTAGATATACAAGTAGATAGATAGATAGATAGACAAACAAAAAAATAAATAGAAAAACAAATAAATAGATAGATAGAAAAATAAATAGATAGAAAAATAAATAGATAGATGGATAGTCAGGTAGGTAGATAGACAAATAGAAAGACAAATAGATGGACAGACACAAACAAATAGATAGATAGAAAATGCTCTCAACTTTTAGAAAGACAAATTTGGGCAGGTAGTCAAGGTAGGTAGTCATCTCAAATAGATAGATAGACACACAAAAAAATAAATAGACAAACAAATAAATAGATAGATAGAAAAATAAATAGATAGAAAAATAAATATATAGAAAAATAAATAGATAGATGGATAGTCATGTAGGCAGATAGACAAATAGAAAGACAAATAGATGGACAGACACACAAACAAATAGATAGATAGGAAATGCTCTCAACTTCTAGACACACAAACAAATAGATGGACAGACACACAAACAAATAAATAGACAAATAGATAGATGGACAGGTAGGCAGATAGTCAGGTAGGCAGTCATCTCATTACTCAATACCTTCTTCAAGAATGCTCTCAACTTCTAGAAAGAGAAAACTCGAATTCTAGAGAGAGAAAGTGCAAAATTTGGGCAGAATATAGACAATTTCATGCTCAAAATGGGGCAAGAGGACTTCCTAGCACATAGGAAGTCATTTGCTTCAATATTGCAAGGGCCCGCGCACACTTCTCCCTCTTTCGGGAACAAGCAAGACTTACGACGGTCTTTTTCTCTCCAGCCGAACTTGCAAGAATGGCAGAACCCTTCGAATGGACTTTGGTTGGGAAGTTCTCACATGGCCGACCGAGTTTTAAAGACATTCGAGACTTCCTCTCCTCACTAAAGCTTAAAGGGGCAGTAAATATGGAAGATTTTGACTCCAAGCATATTTTTCTGCAACTCTCGGAGGAAGAAGATTATTATAGAATATGGATGCGAGGTATGTGGTACATCAAAGGCTTTCCCATGTGCATGCTGAAATGGACAAACGAGTTCACCCCGCTGGAAGAATCACCCATTGCACCGGTATGTTTCTACTCCCGAATCTTCCCCTACCCTTCTATAATAAGGTGGCTCTCTTCTCTATTGCTTCGTGTGTGGGCAAACCGATGAGGATGGACGAGGCTACTGCCTCAATGTCTCGACCTCACTGTGCTCGTCTCTGTGTAGAGACGAGCTTGCTGTCGATACCCCCGCATAAACTATGGATAGGCAGTGATGATAATAATGGATTTTGGCAAACGATCATCCCAGAATACTTTCCTCAATATTGTACATTATGCAAAAGATTGGGTCACGATGAGGTTGAATTCAAAATGGGTTTAGAACGATGCGAAAATGTTAAAGAAAATGCAGGTAAAGCCAAGGTGCAGAAATGGATATAGAAGGAAAGCACGGGCAAAGTTTCCATACAAATTTTTGAGACCTTGACTAAGTCACCAAAAGAGCTTGATGCTAAGAGCTTAGGGGAGGAAGGGAATGAAGATTCTATAAAAAATGGCAATGGAAGGAAGACAAGTCGAGAATGAGATGTAGGCATGGAAGAGGGAAGCAAGGAAAAAGCCTCGGGTGGTGATTTTTGCATCATCGGAGAGGAAATGAGAATGGAGCACCAAGCGGATGGCTGTGCTTGGGACTTACCGAAACCCAGATACAAGAGGCAAGTTAAGAAGGTTAGAACTAGGAGGAATGCAAGAGACAAGAAGGAGGATTTAAGCTGGATGGAGGAAGACGTGCTGGATTTTTCAGAGGAGGAGTTCGAAGTGAAAAGCTGGAACTTACCACCTCAAAGCAAGGCCACGGAAAGGATGGAAATGAAGTTTTCTAAGGATGATCTAGAAATGGCCATAAGAAAATGGGATACATATACAAGGAAAGAGGCTTTGGAGGAGCTGAAAATAATGGCGTTACAGCTTGGTAAAATTTTAAAGGAACAGATTATGGAACCAGTCTCTAGTGTAACAAAACCCGCAAGGAACATGAAGAAGTATATGAATATGCAATACGATTCAAAGTGTAGAACGAGAGCGCAGTCAAAATCAGCAGGTAATGTTTAGTTGTTTATATTGGAATATAAGGGGGGTGGCTAACACACCCACCTTAAATAGATTAAAAAAACTCATTAAAATTCATAAACTAAGAATATTAATTATAACTGAACCAATGGTAGATAAAAACAAATTAGACCATTATAAAGGGATAATGGGATTTGATAATGCCATAACAAATGTGAATGGGAAAATCTGGATTATGTGGAGGGATAATATAGACCTCAAAATTTTAAAAGACACAGAACAAATATTACACTCTAAAATTGTTAGTAACACAGAAATTTTAATGTCAGCTGTTTATGCAAAAAATTCTAAAGAAGAGAGGAAAACACTATGGCAGGATATAAAAGAAATCGCGGTAAAGGATTTTCCATGGATTATTGGAGGAGATTTTAACGTAATAAGAGGCCCTAGTGAGAAAAAAGGAGCAAGACATGCCGATACAGCGGCAATGTCACAGTTTAATGAGGCAGTCACTAATGCCAACTTAATAGAACTTGATTATATAGGGGCAAAATATACATGGTGTAATAACTGGAAAAAGCGGGGAGCAATCTGGGCTAGACTGGATAAGTTTTTATTTAATGCTAAATGGATAGATTCTCATGGGTCTACAACTATTAAACATTTAAATAGAACCTGCTCAGATCATAGTCATTTACTCTTGATTTACCAGTATAATTATAAGCCAAAAAAAACATTTAAATTTCAAAATATGTGGGGCTTGCATGAAAAATTTTTAAAATAGTGGAAACTTCATGGGCAGAAAAAGCTATAGGCAATCCACTACAAAGCTTAGCAATAAAAATGCGTAGACTAAAAATTAGATTGACCACATGGAATAAGGAAGTATTTGGAAATATAAATAGGAATATAATATAGGCAGAGGAAAAGGTGGAGAAGAGTGAAATAAACTACGAGAGAGATCAAAATGAAGAGAGTAGAAAAGAGTTAAGTCGGGCAGAGGCAGAATTAAGACTTTGCTTAAACATAGAAGAAGTTTTCTGGAAACAGAGAGCGAGGATTAAGTGGTTAAAAGAAGGAGATAATAATACTAAATTTTTTCACACTATGGCAAAAATCAAATCTCAAAAACAAAAGATAAAAGCTATAAAAAATTCAGAAGGTATATGGCTTGAAAAAGAAGAAGAGATAAGAACATAGTTAGAAGGATACCTAAAAACGCATTTGTGTGAGATTACGAGGAGAGAAGGAAATAGTTTAATACAAAAAATAAAACTACAAGTGACAGAGAGAGATAATGAAAAATTGGCTAAATTTCCTGATGAAGAGGAAATAAGGGCAGCAGTTTTTGATATGAATGAGGACAACGCGGTAGGACCAGATGGTTGGAATAATGCTTTCTTCCAGATATGCTGGCCTATTATTAAGTCAGATTTGTTACAAGCCATAACCTGGATATTTGCAGGAGCAGAAATTACAAAAGCATGGGCTATCTCTTTCATAGTCCTTATTCCTAAAACCGAAAACCCACAGAAATGTGAAGACTTTCGGCCAATTAGCATGTGCAACTCGATTTACAAGATTTTAACGAAGTTATTACAAAATAGGCTTAGGCCTATTTTTCTGAAAATAATTTCACAAGAACAATCTGGCTTTGTTGAGAATAGATTAATATCGGAAAATATAAGCCTAGCGTCAGAAATGATGAGAGAAGTTGGGGCCAAGGCTAGGGGATATAATGTTGTTTTAAAACTTGATTTGTCAAAAGCCTTCGACAGGGTCGAATGGTCAATCTTATGTTTTATAATGCGTAAGATGGGATTTTCAGAGTTCTGGATAGATTTAATGCATAGATGCATATCAAGTTTATGGGTTAAAATAATAATTAATGGGAAAATAGGAAACAAGTTTAAGACTGTTAGAGGCCTAAGGCAAGGGGATCCTTTATCACCTTATTTTTTTAATATTTACTTAGAAACATTACTAATAAATTTAAAAGAAGAAATGGAAAATGAAAAGATATTAATGTTCAGGCAACCTAAGAATACCCCCAGAGTTTGCTGTTTGGCTTATGCAGAAGATGTTATTATTCTCACAAATGCCAGTAAAAAATCGCTTCTAAATTCGATGGGGTTACTGCACACGCAAGAGGAGGAAACAGGACAACCCCTAAATATAAAAAAGTGTCAATTTATGCTTGCAAAAAAAAGCACCAAATAAAGTGGCTCAAAGGGTTTCGAATATTACAAGTTTCACCCAGAAGAAAAGTGCATTGATGTACCTGGGTTGTTCTATATTTGAAGGAAGATTAAAAGAAAAATATTTAAATTATCAAGTTGCAAGAATGGAGGATAAAATAGCGGGTTGGAAGGAAAATCTCTAAAGCATGGGAGGTAGAATTATACTAATTACACATGCATTACAGGGTTCACTGGCTCATATTCTAACCGTTATGCATCCTTTAAAAAAGATCATAAAGAGACTGGAAAAGATTATGGCTGATTTTTTATGGGGTAAGAAAGAAGGTAAGCCAAAATTACATTGGCGAAAGTGGGAGGATTTATGCTTTCCCAAGGAGGAAGCAGGTCTAGGTTTTACTAGCCTTAATGATATGGCAAAGGCATGGGCCTGCAAAAGCTGGTGGAGATTGAAAGAAAACAAAAGCTTGTGGGCAAATTTTATGCGTCTCAAGTATGGAGGGGAAAATGAGCAATGGAAAGTTTCAAAAAAAGCATCTAAAGCATGGAAATTGATGATAAAGCAAAAAGAGATAGTTGAAGCTCATTCTAGATTGAATAAAAGTGGATGGAAATGGATGTTAACCGAAGAAGGAAAATTCACCCTTAAATCAGCAAAAAACATATTAAGAAAAAAGCACAGGCATAGACCGATATTTAAAGTCTTCTGGAAAGGTGATGCTCCACAGAAAATGAAAATATTAATGTGGAGAACACTCATAAAAGCCACACTAGTGGATTTTAATATACAGAGGAAAGGCATAAAGTTAGTCTCTAGATGCGAATGCTGTCACTCAGAAATAGAAAGCACGGATCATCTTTTTTCAAATGGGAAAATAGTGGGGGAGATATCGAATCAGCTTGATAATAGAGGGGGACAGCCAAACGATAAACTAGAGAATAGATTGATAAACTGGAACAAGGAAAAACCTAAAAGCCAGATTCAAATCTGGGTTAGGAATAATATTCCCTTAGTAATTATTTGGTGTATATGAAAAGCTAGGAATAAAAGTAGGTTTGAAGGAATACAAATGAATTCAGAAGAAATTCTGAAGGATATAAAAAAGGAAATCTCAATTATTTCTGCTCTAAAGCCTATTAAAACTGTTAACATTAATATATCAAAAAATCTAAGAATTAAATGGGGGCTAAGTATTAGGAAAGAGGGATGGTCGGGTTTGAAAAGAGTTTCTTGGATTAAACCACCAAATGGAACTTTTTCTCTTAACACAGACGGTAGTTTTAATAGGGATATGGGAATAGCGGGTGGAGGGGGAGTGATTAGGGATGCACAAGGTAAGATTATAAAAGCATTTACTATGAAAAATAAGTCTAATTCAGCCTTGCACTCTGAAATACAAGCCTTGCTCAGGGGGCTTCAGATTTGTAAAAGTCTAAATCTTAAGAAGATACAAATTCAGGTGGATTCTAAGCTACTAGAGGGGCTAGCTTCAAATAGATTACAAATGTGGAAATATGAGGTAGATACGGAAAATATAAGTGAATTAATGGAAGGGCTGGAGGCCACAATCTCACATATTTATAGGGAGGTTAATGCATTAGCAGACAATTTGGCAAAAGAGGGTATACATAGGGGCACACAAGAATTTAATGGGAATGATATTCCCAATAAATTCGTTGGAATAGCTAAGCTGGATAAAATGGCTTATCAATATGTTAGGATTTGTAGGAACCTGGAGAGGCAATTGGGCACAAGTCTAAGGGGATAACAGAATATATATATTGTTTGGGTTTTTTGTCTCTATCCTACAGGAATACAGCTTGTATATCAGAAAAAAGACAGCAAAGGCAAGAGATAGACTGCTCGGGAAAGGAATTGCTTGTGATGTCTGTGTAGTTTGCTGGTTTTTTTTTTGATTTGCAGGTATTCATGGACAGTTTTTTGGATGAGGGAGGAAGTCGGAAATTATGTCACTTTGAATTTGTAATTATGTCAGTTTATGTTTATAAAAATGTTAGTTTATGTTTTATAAGAAGTCTGAAGCTTGCTTTAAAATGGAGTACGAAGAAGGCTAAGGAAAGGCAGCAGTATGGTAAGGTATAAGGTAAGAGGTAGCTGGTTTTTGGTGTTTTGTTTTGTATTTGCTGCAGGTTGTATGCTAGTAAGGAGAAGGACTAAAGAGTTGCTGAAATGTGAGAAGGAAAAGGATTAAAGAGCATGCAGAACAAGAGCAGAAATTGTATCTTACTCTTCAGAAAAATAGAACAATTAGCACCTAAAGGACTTGGGAAAAGAAGAAAATGCCATAACAAATCAGCTTTAAAAGATTAAGAGATCATCTCTTATGCTTTCCATAAAGTGTACCTAGAATGGTAGAATTTAGAGATTTCTTTTTTTGTAATTTAAAAGGGTGTAAGGGGGCAAAGGGTAGTTTTATAGCTTGTAAAAATGGTATTCCTCTGCCAAAAGAGAGGGTATAAGTTTAATAAAATAAACCTTTAAAAAAATAGATAGATAGATAGATAAACAAATAGATAGACAGATAGATATATAGTTTGATAGATAGGTTAATAAATAAATTGATAGACAAATAGATAGAAGATTGATAGACATATTGATAGAAAATAGATAGATAGTGAGATATAAAAATAGATACACGGATAGATAAATAGTTAAATAGATAAATTGATAGGCAAATAAATAGAGAGATAGATAGACAAATAGATATGCAGATAGATAAATAGATAGATAAAGAGATAGATAGAAAAATAGATAGACAGAGAGATTGACAGATAGAGAGATAAAGATATTTAGAATACTAGATAAATAGATAGATGAATAGATATATAGTTTGATAGATAGATTAATAGATAGATTGATAGACCAATAGATAGAAGATTGATAGACATATAGATTGAAAACAGATAGATAGATAGATAGTCAGATAGAAAAATAGATACACAGATAGATAGATAGTTAGATAGATAAATTGATAGAGAAATAGATAGATAGATAGATAGACAGATAGATAGACAGATAGATAGACAGACAGATAGACAAATAGATATGCAAATAGATAAATAGATAGTTAAAAAGATAGATAGAAACATAGATAGACAGAGAGATTGACAAATAGAGAGATATAAATATATTTAGAAAAATAGATAGATAGAAAGATAGATAAATATATAGATAGACATATAGATTGATAGCTAGATTCATAGATTGATAGACAAATAGATAGATAGAGAGATAGATAGATCAATAGATAGAAAGTAAAACAAATAAATAGAAATAGAGAAAAATAATTTGATAAACAAATAGATATATAGATAGACGGGTAGGCTGACATTTAGTTAGGCAGGGATACATGCAGACATACACACAAATAGATTAACATACAAACAAATAAAAAAATAGATAAATAAAGAATGAAATAGATAGATGTATAAATAATTTAATAGACAAATTAATAGACATATTGATTGTCAGATAGATAGACAAATAGATAGATAAATAGAAACACAGATATATAGATTGATACATAGTCAGATAGATAAATAGATAGATAGATAGTTAAATAGATAGATAGATATATCGATAGATAAATACACATATTGATAGACAGAATGATTGCCAGATTAATAGATTGATTGATAGATAAATTGATTGATAGATTAATATATAGATTGATTAGCATTCAGATAGACATACATACAAATATACAAATAGATATACAAATAGATAGTTAGATAGAAAGAAAGAAAGATAGATAGATAGATAGACAGATAGAAATATAGATAATTAGTTAGGCAGACATAAAGATACAAAAATAGATAGATAGATATATAGAAAGATATACAGATAGATTGAGAAATAGAAAGAAAGGTTGATTGATAGATAGGTAGATAAATAGTTTGATAAATAAATAGACTAAAAGATAAATAGACAGATAGATAGATAGACAAATAAATAGAAAGACAAATTGATAGATAGATAGATAGATAAATAGTCAAGTAGATAGATAAATAGATATATAGATAGATAGACAGACAAATAGGAAAATTGATAGGTAGATAGATAGATCATATATTGATAGACAAACAAATAGATAGGCAGAAAGACAAATAGGAAATTTGATAGGTAATTAGATAGATGATATATTGATAGACAAACAAATAGATAGACATACAGATAGTTAATTAGTAAATTAATCAGGCATGCAGACATTCATGCAGGTAGGTAGATAGACAGACAAATAGAGAATTAGATAAATATACAAACATAGAAACAAATAGAAAAATAATAGTTAAGCAGATATATAGATAGTTTTATAAATAGATTAATAGAAAGATTGATAGAGAGATAGATAGATAAAATGATAGATATATTGATAGGCAGATAGATAGACAGATATATAGATAGATAGATAGATAGACAAATATCGAGATAGATTGATAGATTGACAGATAGATGGATTGATAGATAAATTGATAGATAGATGGGTAAACAGATTAATTGACAGATTGATAGATAGAATTATAGACAAGTAAATATACAGAATGATAGATAGATAGATAGATAAATAGATAGATAGACAGATACATAGACAGATAGGTAGGTAGATAGATTTACTGATAGTTATATAGATATATGGATAGATAGATAGATAGACAGACAGATAGACAAATAGAGAGTTGATAGACTGATAAAAATATAAAAAGATAAACAAATAGATCGATAGATATATAGATATATAGATTGATAGACAGATTGATAGATAGATAGATAAAATGATTAATTGATAAATATATTCATAAATAGATTGAAACAACGATTGATAGATAGATGGAAACAAAGATAGATAAATAGATAGATATACAAACATATAGATAGATAGATAGATATTTAATATATAGATTGATATAAATGTTGATAGATAAAGAGATATATATATATATATATATAGAAAGATAGATTGAAAATAAATAGAAACATAGATAGATAGATAGATACTGAGATTGATAAATAGAGAAATATGTAGATAGATAGATAAACAGATCGATAGTCATAAAGATAGATAGATTGATATATATACAAATAGAATGATTGATTGATAGATAGATTAATAGGCAGATTGATAGAAAGATAGATACAAAGAAATTTAAATAGTTAGATAGAAAGAAAGACACATAATTAGACAATTAGATAAAAAAATAGGTAGATAGATAGATAGATAAATAGATAAACAATGATAAATATATAGATAGATAGACAGATAGAGATATAGAATGATAGATAGATATATAGACAAATAGATAGTTATATAGATAGATAGATAGATAGATGGATTGATTGATTGATAGACAGACATATAGGTAGATAATAGATACATAGAAAAAAATATAGATAGATTTTTAAATAGATACCTAGATATATATTGATTTATATATAGATAGATAGGTAGGTAGGTAGACATATAGATAGACAGATAGATTGATAGATTTATAGATTGATAGATATATATATAGATAAATTAATAGACAGATTGATTGAAAGGTTGATTGATAAACAGATATATACACATATAGATAGACAGATAGAATGATAGATAAACGAAAAATAGACAGATAGATTGATAGTTAAATAGAAAAATAGATAAACATATATATATATATATATATATATATATATATATATATATAGAGAATGGTTGATTGAAAGATATTCATATAAATAGATTGATAGATATATTGATATATAGATAGATAGATAGATAAATAGATAGATAGATAGATTGTTTGACAGATAGTCAAATAAATAGACATATAGATTGAAAAATAGATAGACAGATTGATAGATAAATAGATATACATATAGATATAGATACACACACACACACACAGATAGATAGATAGATAGATAAATAGATAGATAGATAGATAGAAAGATAGAGATATAGATAGATATATTAATAGATAGATAGATAAACAAATAGATGGATAGATAGTTAGATAGATTGACAAAAAGATAGACATATAGATAGACAAATAGATAGACATATAGATAGACAAATAGATAGACAGATAGAAAGATAAATAGATATATAGATAGATATAGATGTGTCAAATGGGCCGGCCCGGCACGACCCGCAGGCATGGCGGGCCGTGCCGTGCCTCACCGGGCCCGCTCGGGCAAACCTGCCCGAGCGGTTCAGGAAACGGGGACCGCAGGTTGGGTCGAATTAGACCCGACCCGTGGTCTTTTTATGCGGGAGGGGAAGCATGCGGTCGGACTCACGAGGCTCCCAGTACGGGATAAACCCTTGCTGGTTTGCCGTGCCGCGGGCCGAACCGTGCCGGGCCAGGCACGGCACGGTACGGCTCGTGCCAAAGCCGCCACGGCACGGGCCCGGGCACAGATTTTTTTCCGTGGCGGGCCGGCCCAGGCCCGGCTGAACCGTGTCGTGCCTCGTGTAGGGCCTGGCCGGCCCGGCACGGTTGACACCTCTAGATAGATAGATGGATTGTCATATAGATATATATACATATAGATAGATAGAGATATAGATAGATAGATATATTGATAGATGAATAGACATAGAGACAGACATATAAACATAAAGATAGATAGGTAAATAGACAGATAGACAGATAGATAGATAAATAAACACACACATATATATATATATATAGATAGATATATAGACAGATATATAGATAGATATATAGATTGACAGATAAATAGATATGATGATAGATAGCTATATAGAAACATAGATATAAAGATAGTTAGATAGATAGACATACATATTGATAAATAGATAGATAAACAAATAGATAATCATATTGATAGATATATTGATAGGCAAAAAATAGGCTTATAAAAAGTTAATAGATAGACATATAAATATATAGTTAAATAGATAAATAGATAGACATATAGATTGAAAAATAAATAGAAAGATAGATAGGCAAATAGATAGACATATAGCTAGATAGAATGATAGATAGATTGATAGATAGCTTGATAAACATATTGATAAAATGATGAATTGATTGATTGATAAATAGATTGATAGAAGGATAGATAGATAGATAAATAGATAAACCAACAATAGATAGAATGATAGATGGATAGATAAATACATAGATAGATACATAGACAAATGGAAAGGCAGATAGATTGATAGATAGATATACAAATAGATAGACAAATAGATAGATAGATAGATAGACAGATAGACAAATAGACAAACTTACAAACAAATAGATAGACAGTAGATAAGCAGATATATAGACAGTTTGATAAATAAATTAATAAAAAGATTGATAAAGAGATTAATAGATATACATAATGATAGATATATTGATAAATGGATGTGATAGATAGATGGTTAGATAGATAGAAAAATAGCTAGATAGATTGATAGATATAATGAAAGATAGATTGATAGATAAATTAATAAAAAAGGCTGGTGCGAAAAACGATTGATATCAGATTCATAGACTTGAATAATATATAGACATGGTAGACAAATAGATTATATAGATAGATAGATAGATAAACAAATACATGGACCGATAGATAGGTAGATAGATTAACTAATTGTTATATAGATATATAGATAGATCGATTTGATATATAGACACATAAACAATATAGAGTTGATAGACAGATAGAAATATAAAAGATAAACAAATAGATCGATAGAATATTGATGTATAGATGATAGGCCAATTAATAGATAGATAGATTGACTAGATAAATAAATAAAATGATTAATTTATAAATATATTCCTAATAGATTGAAAGATAGATTGATAGATAGAATTAAACAAAGATAGATAGAGAGATAGACAGAAAGATATATAGATAGAATGATAAATAAATATACAGATTGATATACAGGTTGATAGATAAAAAGATATATAAATAGAAAGACGATAGATAAATAAATAGAAACATAGATAGATAGACTGATAGATAAAAAATTATATAGATAGATACATAAACAGATCGATAGATAGATAAATAGATCGACAATGACAAATATATAGATAGATAGACATATAGAGATATAGAAAGATAGATAGATATATAGACAGATAGATTGTTATATATAGATAGATTGACTGATATTTGATTGATTAATAGAAGATAGATAGGTAGTAGATACATAGATAGATAGATACATAGATAGATATATATAGAATATTAAATAGATACAAGATATAGATGATTGATATATAGAAAGAAAGATAGATAGATAGGTACAAATATAAGATAGACATAGTTTAGACAGATAGATTGGTAGAAAGATGATAACAAAAAAGATAAACATATAGATTGATAGTTAGATTGACAAATAGATAGACAGATAGATAGTTAGATAGACAAATAGATAGACAATATATAGATAGATGATTGATTGAAAGATATTCAGATAAAGAGATTGACAAATATATGATATATAAATAGATAGATAGTTAGATAGATAGTCAAATAAATAGACATATAGATTACAAATAGATAGATAGGTAGTTAAATAAATAAGAACTAAATATAGATAGAGAGATAGATAGATAAATAAATAACACGCCACACACACACTCAAACACAGACGAGAGAGAGAGAGAGAGATATATATATATATATATATATATATATACAGATAGATAGATAGATAGATAGATAAATAGATAGATAGATAGATAAATAGATAGATAGATAGATATATATATATATATATATATATATATATATATATATATATATATATATAGATATATATATATATATATATAGAAAGAAAGATAGATAGCTAGATAGAAAAGATAAAGATATAGATAGATAAATAGATATACAAATAGATAGACGGATAGATATATAGATTGATTATATATATTATATATATATATATATACCACATAGATATATTGATAGATGGATATACAAATATACAAACATATAAACAGAGAGATAAATTGGTAACAGAAGATAGACAGATTGATGAGTTAAATAGGCATACATATAGATAGATAGATATATAGACAGATATATAGATAGACAGATAGATTGACAGATAAATAGATATGATGATAGATAGATATATAGAAACATAGATTGAATGATAGTTAGATAGATAAACAAATAGATAGATATTTTGATAGACAAATAGATAGATAGATGATAGATAGACAGACATTTATATAGATAGATAGATAAACAAATAAATATAATATTGATAGACAATAGATAGACAGAAAGATATACTTATACTTAGTAATAGAAAGACAAATTGATAGATATATAAATAGATAGTTAAATAGAGAAATAGATAGACAGATAGCTTGAAAAATAAATTGAAAGAAAGATAGATAGATAGACATATAGCAAGATAGATTGGATATATAGAATGATTGATAGATTGATAGATATATAGGAGGTAGATTGATTGATAAACAGATTGATATACAATTTTCGCTCTCAGTTTTAGAGAGAGTAACTCGATTTCTAGAGAGAGAAACAACAAAATCAAGGAAGAAGAAGCTAATTTCAAGCTCCAAATGGAAGCATTTAGATTACTTAATGGATAAGAAGTCATTTTCCAAACAATTCAAGAAGAACGCGCAGCACTATCATTCATCTTCGGATATTCACGGGAAAAAAACGGAGAACCCTCTATAGAGTCTCCCGACGACATAGCTATGCTCTCGGATGCTCAAAAATTCACTGTGGTAGGCAAATTTTCACACGGGCATCCACGTGTTGAAGATATTAGAGCCTTTTATGCATCACTGAGCTCAAGGGACACACAAAGATAGGTGTTTTGGATGGCAAAATTTTTCTTCAACTGTCCAGTGAAGAAGACTTCCATAGAGTCTGGTTGAAGGAACATGGTACATTCTGGGCTACCCCATGCGCACATTCAGATGGACGCCTGCTTTCTCCACCAAAACAAGAGTCGCCATTAGCACCGGTTTTGTTTCTTCTCCCTATGCTTCCCATACCACTTCTTCGAAAAGTTCTCATATATCATATAGCGCATGCAGTGGGCACCCTCTACTTCGCGATGGTGCCACTGCCACCTGTCTCGGCCGAGCGTTGCTCGAGTTTGCATAGAGGTTAAACTTGCTGCAGCATATTCCTCATAGATATGGATTGGCAACAAAGAGGGGATGGATTATGGCAAGAAATAATTCCAGAAAACCTTCCCCAATATTGCTCCCATTGTACAAAACTTGGCCATAGTCCTGAACTCTGCCTTGTTAAAAATAAGCAGAAAGGAACCAGGCAGTGGTCTGGTTCAGGAACATTTGCGGGAAGGGGATGGAGTATAGAATCAAGCCCTCCTAACCCAGACAGAACATGAACTTAATGAAACTAGAACTGGTTTAGAGATTG
>JAREIK010000095.1:287372-308115 GCA_029783825.1 Sapria himalayana
TAACTATAATTTATTTATCTATCAGTCTACCGATCTATCTATCTATCTAATTATATAACTACCTTTTTGTCAATTAGCCTATTAGTCTATCAATATATCTCACAATCTATATGCTTTCTAGTATCTTTATATCTGCCTATAGGCCTATCTATTTATATGTCTATCAGTCTATTTGCCTATCTATATATTTGATTATTTTTCTAATAGTCCATCTTTTTATATCTCTATATATCAATCTGTCCATATCTATATGTGTCTATCTATCTATATATGTATCTATGTATCTGTCTATCTATATATGAGTCTATTTATCTATATGTCTATCTATTTATATCTCTCTTTGTGTATTTATCTATTTGTCTTTCTGTCAATCTCTATCTATCTTTTATTTATAAATCTATCAATCTATCAATCTATCAATATATCTATATATCAAATGAACTATCTAAATATTTAACTATCTTTCTATGAGTCTATCTATTTATCGTTTATGTATCAATCTATTTATCTATATATATATCTTTCTTTCTATTTGTTTCATCGTCTATCTATTTTTGGTATATTTATCTATTTATCTATCTATGTATCTGCCTGTCTGTCTATCTATATATGTGTTTATCTATTTATTTATCTATTTATTTATCTATTTATTTATTTATTTGTATATTTGTCTATCTATTTATGTATATTATTTTATTTTCAGTCTATTTTTCTATCTAGCTATCTGTCTATCTTTTATATATCTATCTTTCTATTTGTCTATCTATCTATTTTTTCTAACTATCTTCAAATCTACCTATCTATCGATTTGTCTATCTATCTATTTGTTTTCTATCTATCTATATTTCTAACTATCTATCTATTTTATTATATATCTTTCTATTAGTGAATCTATCTATTTGTCTATTTAGCTATTTAACTTGTAATTTGTCTATATATCTATCTATATTTCTATCGGTCTGTCTACCTATCTTTTTATCTATTTGGCTAACTTGTTTTAATCTATTTAACTATTTATCTATTTATTAAATCTATCTATTGTCCATCTTTCTATCTATTTTTCTGTCTATTTGTCTATCTATCTATTTGTCTATCAATTTATCTATCTATATATCTATAGAACTTCCTATCTATCTATCTTTATGTCTATCTTTCTATCTATCTTTTTATCTATCTATCTAACTGACTATCTCTTTATCTGTATTTTAGTCCATCAGTCTATGTGTCTATCTATCTTTTAGTCTATATGTCTATTAGTCTATGTGTCGATCTATCTATCTATCTATTTATCTATCTATCTATTATCAATCTAATTGATATCTATCTATCTATTTCTATCTTTCTAATAGTTATTTGTCTATCTTTTTATATATCTATATGTTAATAGATATAACTATGTATCTGTCTAACATTCTATTTGTCTATATTTATATGTGTTTATCTATCAATTGATCTATCTATCTATATGTCAATATGTATTTCTATCTATATGTATATCTATCTAAGTATCATTCTATGTATCTACCTATCTATCTATTTGTCTATCTATCTATATTTTTATATGTCTAATTTTATATCGATCTATCTATCTATGTATCTATTTGTTTATCTATCCATCTATCTTTCTGCCTATATATGTGTCAATTTTCTATCTTTCTATATGTATATCTATGTATCCATCTATTACCTAATAATATGTCTATCTATCTATATTTTTATGTATCTATTTTCTATTAATCAGCCTATCTATTTGTCTATATATCAAATTTTAAATCTATCCATTTGTCTATCAATTTTATTTATCAATCTATCTATCTGCTTTTCTATCTATCAATCTTTCATTCTTTCTTTTAATCTATCTATTTATCTGTTTGTCTATCTGTTTGTATATCTTCCATCTATTTGCGTATCTATCTAACCATCTATCTATCTATTTGTCTATCTATCTATCTATCAATATGTATGTCTATCTATTTATCTATTTATCTATTTATTTATTTATTTATCTATTTGTCTTTCTATATAACTATCTATCTTTATATCAATCTGTCACTCTATCTATCTTTCAATCATTCTATCTATCATTCTATCTATCTTTCTTTCAATCTTTCTATCAAATTGTCTATCAATCTTTATATGTAACTATCTATCTAACTAACTATATATATAGCTATCTTTCTGTCTATATTTCTATCAATCTACATATCTATCTGTATATTTATATAATTTCAAAAATGTCCATAAATCTGTCTATCAATATATTTAACTATATATCTATCTATATGGCTATCAATTTGTTTTTCTATTTTTCTATCTGTCTGTCTGTTTATCTATTTTCTTTTTTTCTATCTATATGTCTGTCTATCATTCTGCCTATCTATTATTTGTCTATCTATCTATATATCTATCCATTTGTCTATCTATCTATCTGTCTATCTATTTATATTTTTCAATATCTCTCTATTTATCTGTCAATCAATCAATCTATCTATCTATTTGAGTATCTATCTATATATCTATTTGTCTGTCTATCTATCTATATGTCTGTCTATCTATTTTTATATCTGTCTATCTTGATGTTAATATATCTATCTATGTTTTTGTCTATCTGCATGTCTATTTGTCTATCTATCAATATATAATATGCCTATCTATCTATCTTTCTTTCTTTCAATCATTCTGTCTATTTATTTTTCTATGTATTTGTCTTTTAATCTGTATATTTATGTGTCTATCAATCTTTCTATCAATCTATATATTAATTTGTATATCAATCTTTTTATCTATCTGTCTATTTATATTTCTATCAATATTTCTATCTATTTGCACGTCATCTATCTATCTATTTGTATGTATATCTATAATATATCTACATGTCTATATATCTATCTATCTTTCTCTTTCTCTATTTGTTTATCTACTTGTCTATCTATCTATCTATTTATATGCCTGTCTAAATGTATATTTTATCTATCTATCAATCTATGTGCCAATCTATTTTTCTATTTACTTGTTTATCTGTCTGTCCATCACTCTGTCCATCTGTTTGTATGTCTATCTTTCTATCTATCTATTTATCTGTCCGCATTGTGTATATCTATCTGTCTGTCTATCTATATGTCGATATGTCATTCTATCTATCTGTATATTTATCTATTTATCCATCTTTCTATCTATTTATATATCTATCTATATTTCTGTCTATCTATTTTAGTATATATCATTCTATAAATATATTATCATTCTGTCTATCTATTCAACTATCTATCTATCTGTATTTCTATTATCATTCTGTCTAGCTATCTATTTATCTATCTCTATATATATTTGTCTATCTATTTGACTATTTATATTCCTATGTATCTATTATCTTTCAGTCTATATATCTATATATCTATCTTTCATTATGTGTTTCTATTTGACTATCTATATATGTTTCTATCTATCTATCTATTTGTCTATAAATCTATCTATCTATATATCTATAATTTTGTCTATCTATATATCTATAAATATATTTATCAATATGTCAATCAATCTATCTATCAATCTGCCTATAAATCTATCTTTTAATCTGTCTACTATCGATCTACATATCATTCTTTCTATCAATTTATTTATCTATCTATCTATGCATCTATTTGTTAATCTATTTGTCTATCAATCTATATATTAATCAATCATTCTATCTATCTATGAATCTATTTGTTTATCTATTAGTCTATCTTTATCTTTATATATCTATCTTTATGTCTATCTATCTGTCTTTATATCAGTCTATCTATCTATTTGTCTGTCTATGTATCTATATGATCTATATGACTATCGATCTATTTATCTGTCTGTCTATCTATCTGTCTATTTATATATCTATATATTTATCTATTTATCTATGTATCTACCTCTCTATCTATCTAGTTATCTATCTATCGAGCTATGTGACTATTTATCTGTCTATCAATCTATCCGCCTATTTATCTTTCTATCTGTATGTCTATCTATCTTTCAATCTGTCTATCTAACTTTCAAACTTTCTATATGTATGTCGATCTGTCAATCTATCTGTCTATAAATCAATCAATCAATCTATCTATATATAAGCCTATTTATTTGTTTATCTATCTATCTATCTATATATCCCTCTATCTATCTATCTATTAGTCTGTCTATCTATTTGTCTATCTATCTATCAATATTCTATATCTATCTATCTATCAGTCTATCTATCTATTTATTTATCTTTCAATCTATATATCTATGTATCTATCTATTTATTTATCAACATGTCTGACTAATAATCTCTTTATCTATCTGTCTATCTATCTATCTATCTATCAATATATCTATCGATCTATCTATCTATTTATTTGTCTATCTATTTTCCTATCTATCTTTCTATCAATCTATCTATAAATCAGTATATCAATCTATTTATCTATGTGTGAATCTATCTATCTATTAATCAGTCTATCTAACTATCTATCTCACTATCTATCTTTCTTTCTATCTGCCTATCAATTTGTATATCTATGTGTCTATCTATCTATCGAAATATCTATCTATCTATCTGACTATCTATCTATCTAACTATTTTCCTATTAATCAATCAATTTATTTGTCTATCTATCTATCCCTCTATTTGTATATCTATCTATCTAATTATTTATTTTTTTATTTACCTATATGTATATCAACCTATCTATAAATCTACCCATCTATCTGTCAATCTATTTATCTAACAATCTTTCATTTATCTATAATCTCTCTCTATTTATTTATCTATCTATCTATTTATCTATCTTTCTATCTATTTGTGTATCTATCTATCTTTCTAAAAGTCTATCTATCTATATTTCTTTATATTTGTCTATCTATCTTTCTATCTATCTATCTGTTTGTTTATTTGTCTACCAATCTATTTGTTTATCTATCTTTCTATCTGTTTGTATTCTATCTATTTATCTTTCTATCTGTCTATCTATCAATTTGTCTATATGTCTGTCTATCTATCTATTTATATTAATGTTGATCAATCTATCTATCTATATACCGATTATTTATTTGTATGTCTATTAATCTATTTATATGTCGTTCTATCTATCTATCTGTCTGCCTAACTAAAAAATTATTTCTCTATCTATTTATTTGTTAATCTATATGTCTTTCTATCTATTTATCTGTCTATCATTTTATCTATCTATCTGTCTATCTATCTAATTATCTATCTATCTATTTATCTATCTATCTAGCTAGCTATCTAATTATCTATATATCTGTCTATCTACATATTTGAATTTCTCTCAATTTATCTATATGTCTATAAATTTATCTATATATATGTCTATCTATCTATCTATCTATCGATTTATCTATCCATCTATCTATCGATCAATATTTCTCTCTATCTATTTATCTATATGGTATCTATCTATATATCTATTTGTTTATTTATTTGTCTATCTATGTGTCTATCTATATATATATATCTATCTTTCTATCTATCTACCTTTCTATCTATCTATCTATATGTATATCTATCTATCTGTCTATCTGTCTGTCTTCTAAGTTCTATATATCTATCTATTAGTCGATTAATCTATTTATATATCTATGTATCTTTCTATATATCTATCTTTCTTTTTAAATGTATATCTATCAATGTATCTACGTATCAATCTATCTTTCTATTTGTATATTTATCTGTCTATCTATTTTTCTATCTATCTGTCTATCTATTTTTCTATCTATCTATATATCTATCTATCTATATCTATCTATCTATATCTATCTGAATATATATCTATGTATCTATCTATCTATATATATCTATTTAATAATATGTCGATCTATCTATCTATCTACTATCTATCTATTTGTTTATCTATCTATGTATAAATTTGTCTATCTACCTGTCAATTGATATATCTATCAATATATCTATTTATTTATTTATCAATCTATATATCAATCTCTCTATCAATTTCTTTATATATCTATTTATATATCTATCTGTCTATCTATCTCTTTATCTATCTATCGAACAATCTATCTTTTAGTGTATCTTTCTATTTATATATATGTCTTTCTGTCTATCTTTCTACGTACCTTTCTTTTTGTATGCCTATATATTTGTTTGTCTTTATGTTTGCCTATCTAATTATTTGTCTATCTTTGTATCTATATATCTATCTATCTATATGTTTATCTATCTATTTATCTATCTATTTATCTATATATTTATCTATCTATATATAATATCTATGTGTCTGTCTATCTATATATCTTCTGTCTGTCTATCTGTCTATCTCTCTATCTATTAATCTCTTTATCTCTCTATCTATCTATTTGTCTATCTATTTGTCTAATAATTTGTCGATCTATCTATCTATATATATATATATACTATCTATCTATCTATCTATAAAACAACCAATCAATAAATCTATCTGTCTGTCTGTCTGTCTATCTATCTATCTAACTGCCAAATAATCTATCAATCTATCTTTCAGTCTACTATATATATATTTGTTTATCTATCTATAAATCTTTCGATCTACCTGTTAATCAATCTTTCTATCAATCTATCTATCAATCTGTCTATCAATGTGTCTACCAATCTATGTATCTATCTATCTATCAATTTGTCTATCAATCTCTCTATCTATCTATCTAACAAGCTATCTATTATTCTTTCTTTCAATCTGTATTTCAGTCTTTCTTTCAATCTATCTGTTTGCCTATCTATCTATCTGTCTATTTATCTATATGTCTATCTTATGTTTGTCTATCTATTTGTTTTTCTATCTTTGTATCTATATTTCTATCTATCTACTAATTATCAATCAATTTATCTATCTATCTTTCTGTCTATCTATCTATCTATTTGTCTGTCTGTTTTTCTATCTGTCTATCTATCTATCTGTTTATCTATATATCTCTCTATTTTCTAACTATCTTTCTATTATTTATATGTATAACTATCTGTCTATCTATTTGTCTATATATATATATATAATATATTTATTTATTTATCTATCTATTTATCTATCATCTATCTATCTTTCTATTTATTAATCAATCTATCAATCTATATATTTATCTATCTGTATATCTATCTATCTATCTATCTATTTGTCTATCTTTCTATATATTTATGTGTTTGTCTGTCTATTTTGATTCATTATGTCTATCTATCTATCTATATATCTATCTATCTGTCTATTTTTCTATTTGTTTTTCTATTTATCGATTGATCTATATATATATCTATCTTTCTGTGTATCTTTCTATCTATCAATCAATCAATCTATCGATCTATATGTATATATATATACATATCTATCTATCTATTTATCTATATGTGTGTCTATTTGTCTATTATCTATTTGTCTATCTTTTAGCCTATCTATCTATTTATTTGTCTGTCTCTATATCTATTTATCAATATATATATATATATATCTATATCTCTATATGTATATCTATCTGTATATCTATTTGTCTATCTATTAACTATTTGACTATCTATCTATCTTTCAATCTATCTTTAAATTTGTCTATCTATTTACTTTTTTGTCTATCTAACTATTTATGTATCAATATGTCTTTCTATCTATCTATCCATCTATCTCTCTATTTATCTATCTATTTAAAAATCCATCTTTTTATCTATCTATTAATCTATATATCTACCTATTTATCAACATGTCTATCAATCCATCTATCTTTTTATTTATCTCTCTATCTATCTAACTATGTGTCTATCTATTTGTTTATCTATCTTTGTATCTATCTATATATCTATTTATCAATTTGTCTATGAATCTATCTAAAAATCAATCGTTCTATTTGTCTATCTATCTATCTATCTACCTATCTGTGTAGATATCTACTTGTCTATCAATCTTTAAATCTATCAATATTTCTATCTATATATCTTTCTATTTATTTGTCTATCTATATGTTTATCTATCTGTATATCTATCTGTCTATTTATCTATATATATATCTATCTATCTATCTATATACTTGTCTATCAATCTATCATATATCTGTCTATCTTTCTATCTATTTATCTTTCTTTCTTTTTATCTATCTATCTATCTATCTATTTGTTTATCTATTTTTATGTCTATCAGTCTATCTATATGACTATCTATCTGTCTATCTATCTCTCTATTTAATAGTCTATCTATCTATTTTAATATCCATATATCGATCAATATATCAATCTATTTATCTATTAATCTATTTGTCTATTTATATGTCTATCTATATATCTTTAAATAACTATCTATGTATTTGTGTAATAACTTATATATCGATCTATCTAAATATATATCATTGTGTCTATATATATATATATATATATATATATATATATATATATATATATATATATATATCTATCTATCTATCTATCTATCATTGTCTAGCTATTTAACTATCTATCTATCTAACAATCTATCTATCCGTCTATCAATATGTCTATAAATCTCTTTATTAATTTATCTATCAATCTTTATATCATATTGTCAATCATTGTATCTAGCTATTTTTCTATCTTTCTATCTATCTATTTCATTATCAATCTATGTATCTATTTGTCTATTTATCATTATATCTATTTGTCACTCTATTCATCTATCTATTTATTTTCTATCTATATATCTATCTATATGTTTATGTATTAGTCTATTCAATTGTCTATAAATCAATCTAGAAATATGTCAATCTCTCTATCTAAAAATCTCTCTATTAATATCTTTATCAAACTATCTATATATCTGCCAATCTGCTGTTTGTCGATCTATTTGTCTATATATAAGTTTGTCAGTCATTCAGTCTGTCTGTCTTTTTGTCTATCTCTTAAACTGCCTGCCTAACTGTTTTACTTTCTGTCTGACTCACTGACTGACTATATGTTTGTCTAACTATCTATCTATTTTTCTATTTGTTAGACTATTTATTTGTCTATTTGTCTATCTGTCTATCTATCTATCTATATATCTATCTGTCTATATATCTTTCTAGATATCTATCAGTCTGTCTATTTATATATCTATCAATATGTCTGTCTATATATTTATCTATATGTCTATATATCTCTATATAAATTTTTCTATCTATCTATCTATTGATTTGTCAGCTATCTATCTATCTTTTGATAAATCTGTCTGTCTATCTATCTATCTATCTATCTATTTGTATATATATTTTCCAATCTATCTATCTATTTATTTGAGGATCTATCTATCTAAATATTTATTAATCAACTTATCTATGTATTAATCTATATATCTATCTATTAGTCTATCTATATGTCTACCAATCTATCTATTTATTTATTTATCAATATCTATGTATCTATCTAATATTCTTATATATATATATATATCCATGTATCAGTTAATCAATCATTTAATCGATCTATCTACCTATAAATATGTATATCTATTTGTCTTTACTCTATCTATCTATCTAATTATCTATCTATAATCTATCTTTGTATATCTTTATCTGTATGTCTATCTATTTATGTATCTATCATTGTTTATCTATTTATCAATCTATCAATCTATCTGTCTTTTAAGCTATCTATAAATCTGTCATTCTATTTGTCTAATTATGTGTCTATCTTTTTATCTTTTGATCTTTTTATTTATCTTTGTATCTATTTGTCTATTAATCTGACTATTAATCTATTTATGAATCTATCATCAATGAATCATTCTATCTATATATCCAGTGATATGTTTATCTATATATCTACTTATTTGTCTATCTATCAGTTTATCAATCTATTTATCTATCTATCTATTTATTTATCTTTCTATCTGTCTTTCTATCAATAGATCTTTCTAACTATCAACCTGTATATCAATCAATCTATTTATCTTTATTTCTATCTATTTATCTTTATATCTATCTATATGTCTATCTATCTATTTATCTATCTTTGTTTATATATGTCTATCAATCTATCTTTCAATATTTCTATGAATCTATTTATCAATCAATCATTCTAACTATATGTCTATCAATCTATCTATCTAACAATCTGTCTATTAATCTATCCATCTATCTATTTATTAATTTATCTGTATAACTTTCTATCTTTCTATCTGCCTATCTATTTAAATATATATTTGTCTATCTGTCTATCTATCTATATATCTATTTGTTTATCTATTTTAATATCTATCTGTCAATCTATCTAACTATCAATTTGTTTATCTATTTTAATATCTATCTATCAATCTATCTACCTATCAATTTGTTTATGAATCTGACTATATATCTATCTATCTATTCGTCTATCATTCTATCTATTTATCTATCTATCTATTTATCTATCTATCTCTCATTCTATCAATCTGTTTTTTTTTATTTTGTTTTATTATTATTAGAGCCCTCTCTTTTGGCGGAGGAATACCGTTTTTACAACCTACATCTACCCTTATCCCTTTTACGTCCATTTCAAAACAAAACAAAAAAACAAAGAACAAGTAACAATTTAAAATGATCTAGAAGCTATAGATTTGAAACTGCTGGAATTTGGGCATATGTGAGGTTCCGTACTAGAAGCTTGACACTTGATCCTCAGACCTTTTAGCTTTTCCTGAGAGAAGCTACCTTCTTTTAGCTTGTGAGGTTCTGAATATGGATATATGTGAGATTTCAAATCTACATCATCCCCTGAGGTAAGTTTATTAAATCCTCCAGCCCTTTTAGCTTTTCCTTTTCTTCGAGCCTTACTTGGAGTGGGATCCTTTGGCGCCTACTAGGCGGTCAATTACTGTGAAGGTATTGGCCTATCTTTATACTATCTTCTTTCAGGACCAGGAAGAGTTTTAGCCTTTCATGTCTTTACGTTCTTTTAGTAGCTTCCTTCCATGGAGTGGGATCCTTTGGCGCTTAATCAGAACTAAAAGCTTGACATATAAACAGGGTAAACCAGGGGTATAGACACTTGTTTGCTTGACTCAGAAAAACTATTGAAGACTGATTTTTACAGGCAAATGAAGATAGAAATAAAGCTGTTCAAGTCAGCATAAATCCTTCTTTATATGCCTTAAATTGGCCCATTGGTAGCTGTCTTTATATCTGCAGAAAATTCATATAGATGGGCATAGCCGAGGCATAGTTAACCTTACCACAAGGAGAAACTAATGAGCCATTTGAGGCGGTAGATGTACCTGAAAATTAGCACACCTAAACCACAATACAACAGGATGACAAACCTCTCTATGATAGCATACCTGTCTTGAGTGAGGATATGCAGTATACTTAAAATGTATTCTCTATCTTACCCTACTGGGTTGTCAATTAGTGTGAAGGTATTGGCCTATCCTTATACAATCTTCCTTCAGGACCAGGAAGAATTTCAGCCTTTCATGCCTTTACCTGAACTTAAAAGAAAGGAATTCCAGAAATAATAACCCAACACCCGCGCCCATGTCCCAACTAAGTAGTATACTTTCATGCGATACCAAATGTTAGGAAGAGATATCCAGGTGATTTGAAACTGTTCTGATATATGGATATTCTTTTTTATCCATTTTTATAAAGCCTTTGAATTTATCTGGAAAAGACGCTGCATCATATTTGTGAAATTGTTTATATTTACCTTCTTTTGCTAGATTATCAGCTAGTGTATTCACTTCTCTGTATATGTGTTTGATTGAAGCATTCAAGAGTTCTATTAAACTACTAATTTCCTCTAGCTCTTCTTCGAATTTCCACATGCTGTTTCTTTTATTCACTAGATCGACCAAAATTTTAGAGTCAATCTGAATATCTAAATTTAAAATATTATCCAATTTACACACCCGTAATCCTTCCCTTAAAGCTAAAATTTCTGCATGGATTGTAGAGGAGGCTTTAATGGATCCTAAATAAGCAAGGATAAGGTTACCATTATGGTCTCTTACCACACCTCCACCACCTGCTAAGCCTATATTTCTATCAAAACTACCGTCAGTGTTCAAAGCTAATCTACCGTTTGATGGTTTTTCCCACTTGATTCCTATAATTTTTTGTGAGGGGGGTTTTGAAACCGAGAGGTTCCAGAATTTAATGGAGTCAATATCTATATGAGAATTATGAGTTAAAATCGGGCTAGCTTCCGAAGTGATTTTTATTTCTTTATTAATGGCATTCCAAATATCTTCCACTACCATATTACGTCCTTCAAATCTGCTACTATTCCTAGCCTTCCATATACAACAGATAGCGATGTGGGGGATGTTATTTTTGAGCCAAGATAGTGGTCTATGATGAGTATGGGCTGAACTCCATTTGAGGAGTCTAATTCTAAGAGGGGTGGATTTATGCTTGAAGCCCATTTCCGATTCTAATCTTTTCCATATTTCTAACGCTATATTACCTTGAGAAAACAGATGATCAACCGATTCAACTGCTTGTCGGCAGCAATCACATCTAGAGGGCATTTTTATGCCCTTCATTTTTATGTTTTCATCAAGATGAATGATATTTGAGAGCACTTTCCAAGTGTTTAACTTGATTTTTTGGCTATTTTCGTTATTCCAGACCCAACTGAAGAGAGGTTGTTCAACCCTCTTACATCTGATTTTTTCTTTAATTGTTTTGAGGGAAAAGGTCCCATCTGCACTCAAAATCCATTTCAATCCCTTTTTGGAGGGTTTAGAGAAATTGTCAACTATTTCTCTTTGATTAAGCATTTGGAGCCAAACTTGCGAAGCTTTTTTCTTTTTACTTTTTCTATTTGTGTCTCCCTCTATTCAATATTTAGCAATCATAAATTCAGCCCGTAAACTATTATTTTCTTTGAGCCTCCACCACCTTTTGCATGCCAAGGCTTTGGCAAGATCATTTAAATCAGCAAAGCCCAGACCTGGTTCGTGTTTAGGGTAGCAGAGGTCTTTCCATTTTTTCCAGTGAAGCTTTCTTTTTCCATTTTTGGATCCCCACAAAAATTGAGCAAATTCTTTTTCAATTCTTTTTTTATCTACCACAGGAAGATTAGTGATCATTAAATTTTGCATTACTACATTTTGTAGTACATGAGTAATTAGAGTGATCCTACCACTCATGTTTAGTGTGTCAGTTTTCCAACTTACAATTTTATTTTTGATTTTATCAATTAAAAATTCTAAATATTCTAATTTTAGTTTACCTTCATAAAGTGGACAACCAAGATATTGCATTGCTCCTTTTTTCTGGGTAAAACCTGTTATGCTATTAATTCTATAAGATAAGCTTGGGGGGGCATTTTTTGCAATCATGAATTGGCACTTTTTATTATTTATTTTTTGCCCTGTTTCATCTTCTAATATTTTTAACAAGGCCATCAGATTATAGAGGGATCTAGCACTACCATTCGTGAAAATGATCACGTCATCCGCATATGCCAGACAGCCCACAAGAGGGGTGTTTTGCGGCTGGCTATAATTACCAATTTCACTATTGAGCATTTTAGATTTGATGTTAACAATTAATAATTCTATATAAATATTAAATAGAGAGGGAGAGAGGGGGTTACCCTGTCTTAGCCCTCTAATCGGCTTGATGTCTTTTCCTAATTCTCCGTTTACAAGAATTCTAATACTTGGACTTGATATGCATCTGCATATCAAGTCTATCCAGGTTTCTGAGAAGCCCATCTTTCTCATAATGAAGCATAATTGTTCTACTCTATCTAAGGCTTTAGATAAATCTAATTTTAATAAAATGTTGTGTCCTCTAGATTTAGTGCCTAATTCTTTGATCACTTCTTTTGCTAGACAGATGTTTTCCATTATTAGCCTGTTTTTCATAAAACCTGATTGTTCTTTGGAGATGATTTTTGGCAGGACTCCTGCTAATTTACTTTGGAGTAGCTTAGTGAGAATCTTATATATGGAGTTGCACAAACTTATAGGTCTAAAATCCTCAGCCTTTTGAGGGTTGGCCATTTTAGGTATGAGGACCATATACGTGGAACTCCATTTCTTACCTATATCTGCACCACAGAAAATCCAAGATATAACATTTAAAAGCTCATTTTTTATGATCATCCAGCAATTTTTGTAAAATTCGTTATTCCACCCATCTGGACCCGGAGCACTGTTTGACCCCAAACTGAAAACCACAGTCTTCAATTCGTCTTCATCCGGGAGCTTAGTGAGAAAGTCATTTTCTTCACTTGTGATTTTTTGTTGAATATTATTTAGAAGGTAATCTCCACTTAGTGGTGTATCACCTTTAAAAAAACTTTCAAAATGATTGTTGAAGTGATTTTTAATATCAAGATCACTATCTATCCATTTATTTAAGTTGTTTTTTAAGCCTTTTATTCTCTGTTTTTGAATCTTAAGTTTAGCTGTTTTCTAGAAGAACTTTGTGTTTTTGTCTCCTTCTTTTAGCCATTTTAATTTAGCTTTTTGTTTCCAAAACACTTCTTCCATGAGGAGTTTTAGCTTTAATTCAGCTTGTGCTTTGTTTAATTCTTTTCTACTATCTTTGTTATTAAGTGTGTCGAATTCTAACTCCTTCTTTTTGACTTTCTGTTCTGCATCTATAATATTGTTGTTAATATTACCAAAGATATCTCTATTCCAAGTTCTTAAGTGATTTTTAATCTATATAATTTTGTATTCCAGATTTGACCGGGGTTACCTGAAGCTGCCTGTGACCATGAGTTTTTAACCGTGTTGAAGAATGTGTGATGTAAGCACCATGCATTTTGGAATTTGAATGTATTTTTTATGGTTTTAGATTTTTCTACTAATATTAATAGTGGATTGTGATCCGAGCAGGATCTATTTAAGTGTTTCACTACCGTGGTCCCGAAAGCTTCCAACCATTTTACATTATATAAAACTCTATCTAATCGTGCCCATATGGTGCCTTTATCTTTCCAGTTGTTGCACCATGTATAATTAGACCCTAAGTAGTTAGCTTCCATCAACCTAGCTTCTGATATGGTCTCGTTGAAGTGAGAGGTAGCTTTTTTGTTGGGGGGGTTACCCCCTATTTTCTCACAAGCTTTTCTTATTATGTTAAAGTCACCTTCTATAATCCAGGGTTTGTTTATATTAGCTATTTTTATCATATCTTTCCACAGTTCTTTCCTGCCTTCTATAGTGCATTTAGCATAAACAGCTGAAATTACCTCCTCACGGGCGTTATCCAAACTAAAATTGATAATTTGGTCTGTGACTTTTATGATGTTTATGTTAATAGAATTTTTCCAAAATAGCCAGATTTTATTATTATTATTAGAAACTACCTTATCAAAGCCTAATATATTTTTATAGTGATCTAGTTGTTCATTACTTACTATAGGCTCCGCAAGAATTATAAGTGGCATTTTATGTATTTGGACCAATTTTTTAAGTATTTTTATTGTTGAAGGGTTTGCAATACCCCTCACATTCCAGTAGAGTATTCTAAACATTATGGCAAGATTTAGCCCTAGCCCTAGTGGTGTACTTTGAATCATAACTTTTATTTAAATATTTTTTCATGTTTCTAGGTTTTTTAATTGAACTTGACTCTTCTATTTTCTCATCTCTCCATAGCCTTCCTAGCTGAACTGCCATAATTTTTATTTCCTCCATGGCCCATTCTCTATCCCCCAATTTGCTTTTGAATCTACCAATATCTATGTCATCCTTTATGTTTTCATTTAGCTTAGTTTCTTTCTCTTTTTTTTCTAGGTTAATATCACTCCTAACTTCTAGCTCTTCTTCCGAGCTATTAGAAATTTCCACTGACCATTTCCTTATATTCTCTCTTTTTTTTCCAGATCTTCCTTTTCGAAATCTATTATTAATTTCTGCGATTTTTTGAATTAATTCATGTGTTTTTATGTTTTCTTCTCTAGCTACCTCATCTTTTCACCTTCCTTAGGAGGCACATATTCCACAATCTCTAAACCAGTTCTAGTTTCATTAAGTTCATGTTCTGTCTGGTTAGGAGGCTTGATTCTATACTCCATCCCCTTCCCTGCAAATGTTCCTGAACCAGACCACTGCCTGGTTCCTTTCTGCTTATTTTTAACAAGGCAGAGTTCAGGACTATGGCCAAGTTTGTAACAATGGGAGCAATATTGGGGAAGGTTTTCTGGAATTATTTCTTGCCAGAATCCATCCCCGTCTTTGTTGCCAATCCATATTCTATGAGGAATATGCTGCAGCAAGTTAACCTCTATGCAAACTCGAGCAACGCTCGGCCGAGACAAGGTGGCAGTGGCACCATCGAGAAGTAGAGGGGTGCCCACTGCATGCGCTATATGATATAGTGAGAACTTTTCGAAGAAGTGTATGGGAAGCATAGGGAGAAGAAACCAAACCGGTGCTAATGGCGACTCTTGTTTGGTGGAGAAAGCAGGCGTCCATCTGAATGTGCGCATGGGGTAGCCCAGAATGTACCATGTTCCTTTCAACCAGACTCTATGGAAGTCTTCTTCACTGGACAGTTGAAGAAGAATATGTTTGCCATCCAAAACACCTATCTTTGTGTGTCCCTTGAGCTTCAGTGATGCATAAAAGGCTCTAATATCTTCAACACGTGGATGCCCGTGTGAAAATTTGCCTACCACAGTGAATTTTTGAGCATCCGAGAGCATAGCTATGTCAGTCGGGGAGAACTCTATAGAGGGTTCTCCGTTTTTTTCCCGTGAATATCCGAAGATGATGAATAGTGCTGCGCGGTCTTCTTGAATTGTTGGGAAAATGACTTCTTATCCATTAAGTAATCTAAATGCTCCATTTGGAGCTTGAAATTAGCTTCTTCTTCCTTGATTTTGTTGTTTCTCTCTCTAGAAATCGAGTTACTCTCTCTAAAACTTGAGAGCGAAAATTGTATATCAATCTGTTTATCAATCAATCTAACTACCTATATATCTATCAATCTATCAATCATTCTATATATCAATCTATCTTGCTATATGTCTATCTATCTATCTTTCTTTCAATTTATTTTTCAAGCTATCTGTCTATCTATTTCTCTATTTAACTATCTATTATATATCTATCAATTTGTCTTTCTATAACTAAGTATAAGTATATCTTTCTGTCTATCTATTTGTCTATCAATATATATATTTATTTGTTTATCTATCTACTTATATAAATGTCTGTCTATCTATCTATCTATCTATCTATCTATTTGTCTATCAAAATATCTATCTATTTGTTTATCTATCTAACTATCATTCAATCTATGTTTCTATATATCTATCTATCATCATATCTATTTATCTGTCAATCTATCTGTCTATCTATATATCTGTCTATATATCTATCTATCTATATGTATGCCTATTTAACTATCAATCTGTCTATCTGTCTGTTACCAATTTATCTCTCTGTTTATATGTTTGTATATTTGTATATCCATCTATCAATATATCTAGGTATATAATATATATATATTATATATATATATATATATATATATATATATATATATAGATAGCTATATATATATATCAAATCTATATATCTATCCGTCTATCTAGTTGTATATCTATTTATCTATCTATATCTTTATCTTTCTATCTAGCTATCTATCTTTCTTTCTATAGATATATATCTATCTATTATCTATCTATCTATCTATCTATCTGTATATATATATATATAGATCTCTCTCTCTCTCTCTCGTTCTGTGTTTGAGTGTGTGTGTGTGTGTGCGGGTATTTATTATCTATCTATCTATCTATCTATCTATATGTAGTTTCTATTTATTTAACTACCTATCTATCTATTTGTAAATCTATATGTCTATTTATTGACTATCTATCTAACTATCTATCTATTTATATATCAATATATTTGTCCAATCTCTTTATCTGAATATCTTTCAATCAATCATTCTATCTATATATTTGTCTATCTATTTGTCTATCTACTATCAATCTATCTGTCTATCTATTTGTCAATCTAACTATACTACTATATGTCCTATCTTTTTGTTATCTATCTTTCTACCAATCTATCTGTCTAACTATATGTCTATCTATATTTGTACCTATCTATCTATCTTTCTTCTATATATCAATCAATCTATATCTATGTATCTATTTAATATTCTATATATATATCTATCTATGTATCTATCTATCTATGTATCTACCTATCTATCTGTCTATTAATCAATCAATATATCAGTCAATCTATCTATATATATAACAATCTATCTGTCTATATATCTATCTATCTTTCTATATCTCTATATGTCTATCTATCTATATATTTGTCATTGTCGATCTATTTATCTATCTATCGATCTGTTTATGTATCTATCTATATAATTTTTTATCTATCAGTCTATCTATCTATGTTTCTATTTATTTATCTATCTGTCTTTCTATTTATATATCTTTTTATCTATCAACCTGTATATCAATCTGTATATTTATTTATCATTCTATCTATATTATTTCTATCTATCTATCTATCTATCTTGTTTATATCTATCTATCAATCTATCTTTCAATCTATTTATGAATATATTTATAAATTAATCATTTTATTTATTTATCTATCAATCTATCTATCTATTAATTGGCCTATCAATCTATACATCAATATATCTATCGATCTATTGTTTATCTTTTATATTTCTATCTGTCTATCAACTCTATATTTGTTTATGTGTCTATATATCAATCGATCTATCTATATCTATATAACAATTAGTTAATCTATCTACCTATCTATCTGTCCATGTATTTGTTTATCTATCTATCTATCTATATATCTATTTGTCTACCATTCTATATATTATTCAATCTATGAATCTGTATATCAATCGTTTCACCAGCCTTTTATTAATTTATCTATCAATCTATCTTTCATTATATCTATCAATCTATCTAGCTATTTTTTCTATCTATATACCATCTATCTATCCATCCATTTATCATATATCTATCATTATGTATATCTATTAATCTCTTTATCAATCTTTTTATTAATTTATTTATCAAACTGTCTATATATCTGCTTATCTACTGTCTATCTATTTGTTTGTAAGTTTGTCTATTTGTCTATCTGTCTATCTATCTATCTATCTATCTATCTATCTATCTATTGTGTCTATCTATTGTATATCTATCTATCAATCTATTGCCTTTCCATTTGTCTATGTACTATCTATGTATTGATCTATCCATCGATCATTCTATCTATTTGTTGGTTATCTATTTACTCTATCTATCTATCCTTCTATCAATCTATTTATCAATCAATCAATTCATCATTTATCAAATGTTTATCAAGCTATCTATCAATCTATCTATCATCTATCTAGCTATAGGTCTATCTATTTGCCTATCTATCTTTCTATTTATTTTTCAATCTATATGTCTATCTATTTATCTATTTAACTATATATTTATATGTCTATCTATTAACTTTTTATAAGCCATCTTTTTGCCTATCAATATATCTATCAATGATTATCTATTTTGTTTATCTATCTATTATTATAGGTATGTCTACTATCTAACTATCTTTATATCTATGTTTCTATATAGCTATCTATCATCATATCTATTATCTGTCAATCTATATATCTATCTATATATCTGGTCAATAATCTATCTATATATATATATATAGTGGTGTGTTTATTTAATCTAATCTATCTGTCTATCTGTCTATTTACCTATCTATACTTTATGTTTATATGTCTGTCTCTATGTCTATTCCTCTATCAATATATCTATCTATCTATATCTCTATCTATCTATATGTATATATATCTATATGACAATCCATCTATCTATCTAGAGGTGTCAACCGTGCCGGGCCGGCCAGGCCCTACACGAGGCACGACACGGTTAGCCGGGCCTGGGCCGGCCCGGCACGGAAAAAAATCTGTGCCCGGGCCCGTGCCGTGGCGGCTTTGGCACGAGCCGTACCGTGCCGTGCCTGGCCCGGCACGGTTCGGCCCGCGGCACGGCAAACCAGCAAGGGTTTATCCCGTACTGGGAGCCCCTGAGTCCGACCGCATGCTTCCCCTCCCGCATAAAAAGACCACGGGTCGGGTCTAATTCGACCAACCTGCGGTCCCCGTTTCCTGAACCGCTCGGGCAGGTTTGCCCGAGCGGGCCCGGCGAGGCACGGCACGGCCCGCCATGCCTGCGGGCCGTGCGGGCCGGCCCATTTGACACATCTATATCTATCTATTATCTATTTATCTTTCTATCTGTCTATCTATTTGTCTATCTATATGTCTATCTATTTGTCTATCTATATGTCTATCTTTTTGTCAATCTATCTAACTATCTATCCATCTATTTGTTTATCTGTCTATCTATTAATATATCTATCTATATCTCTATCTTTCTATCTATCTATCTATCTATTTATCTATCTATCTATCTATCTGTGTGTGTGTGTGTGTATCTATATCTATATGTATATCTATTTATCTATCAATCTGTCTATCTATTTTTCAATCTATATGTCTATTTATTTGACTATCTGTCAAACAATCTATCTATCTATTTATCTATCTATCTATCTATATATCAATATATCTATCAATCTATTTATATGAATATCTTTCAATCAACCATTCTCTCTATATATATATATATATATATATATATATATATATATGTTTATCTATTTTCTATTTAACTATCAATCTATCTGTCTATTTTTCGTTTATCTATCATTCTATCTGTCTATCTATATGTGTATATATCTGTTTATCAATCAACCTTTCAATCAATCTGTCTATTAATTTATCTATATATATA
>JAREIK010000096.1:0-33510 GCA_029783825.1 Sapria himalayana
CCCAGAGATAAAGTAGTAGCACAATAACGGAGGTCCCGCTGACCGGACCTCTTCGTTTTTTGAGCAGAGCCTGGCCCATTCCATGATCCGACCCGCTTCGGTTAAATGAACCGGATGTTTTTTTTTCATATAAACGATTTGTATTTATTTTTCGGGCGGCTATTTTGACCAGTTGAACTGTTCATCTTCCCTCTCCTCTCGCTCTGCACGATTTCGCGACTGCCGAATGCTGCATACTGTAAGACGTTCTGATTCTTGGTTTTAATCTGTAATGCATAAGTATTTTCTGGTGGAGGTAGCTAGTCGTACTGAGCGACTAGCGAACCACGTTATTTCCTGTGTTGAATTTTCGTTTTTTGGTTCTGTCGTGGATGCTGTTGGATTGGGATATATATATTGCTTGTTTCTGTGTTTCTGTTGTTTCTGTTTCTTAATCTCACTACCCATGGAAGCGCAATTACCCAACATATACATATAATACTGCAAGTAATATATGATCATATACACTATAGTATATATGAAACATATATACTATAGTATTATATATTTATCAAACATAACTTTTTTTATTTTTTTATTTTTTGATTATATTCATTAATTTAAATTTCGTACAGATATGGTACCTCATTATTCTCCATATGAAGTTTATATAAGCGAGGGATTTTTTATTAGACATGATGCACCGCGACTCGGACAGCTTTGTAGCAGTAGAAAGATTGTGATCGGAGGAGCTGAGGAAAAGAAAGCAACATTAATGCACTGATAGATTATACTTTATGCACTATCAATAGATGCATTGATGAATAAGATGTAATAAAATTTTGTTATGTATTTGTTTTAAATATGTAAGACAATGGTTTCTTAGATTGCAGTTATTCAAAATTATTATTCTAATAATTTATTCATCATTTTGTGTTGCACATTAGCATGGTGGAGTGCTACATTTTTCTAGGTTTAAGATTCTTATTTATTTGTTAATGGTTACTACTACAGATGATCAGTCTCTATTTCATCTGCCAGATCTTTGTTAGCAATATGAAAACCTTTCTTTTTATCTGGAATGTATACAAATATTAAAAGATATATAAATGCTCATATATAGAAAGATATATTGCTTATGCTATATAGTGGTGATATTTCCTAATTATATCAATCTATTTTTTTAGTTTTATGCTAAAAAAATATAGATATGCTCTACCCAACGAACTGGTAGGGTATTGAATATATCTAAATGTTGATAGATAGACATGATATATTTAAATATATTTCTATATCTGTGAATATAGATAGAAAAATTCAACTGGGCAGAATATGATTTGCTATTGGAAGAAGAAGTGGAGGTGAAAAGCTGGCCATTGTCCAGAAGTACCAAAGAAGATCTCATGTTGGCACAAAAAGTTCCATTCGACAACATAGGCTGAATAAACACTCAAATAGGTATGCACCAAAAAGCATAGAAAAAGCCTTGGAAGAAATTAGGAAACTAGAGAGAAGTTTAGAGAATTATATTCCAAAGAGAATAGAACAAGCCCCACCGAGCTCAAGCAAGACTTTAAGAAATAAGAAAAAACTTATAAATCTGAAATGCAAGTCAAAATGCATAACAAGAGCCCAAACGAAATACACTTAAAATGAATAGGCTATTTTGGAATATAAGAGGAGTAGCGAACACTCCTATGTTTAATAGAATTAATAATTTAATTAAAATCAAGAAAATTAAAATAGTTGCATTGGCTGAACCAATGGTAGATAAAAATCAGATAGAAAATTATAAGACGAAGCAAGTAATGAGAGGGAGATTAGGAAAATGCTTTGGCATGATATGATTTCATTAGCAGCCAGAAAAACCCCATGGATCATTGGAGGAGATTTCAATGTGATCAGAAACATTACAAAGAAAAAAGGTGATAGGCCTCCCAACCTGATAGCAATATCATAATTTAACGAGGATATTGCCAGTGCAAAATTAATTGAGATAGATTATCTAGGACCAAATTTCACATGGTGTAATGATTGGAGGAAAAGAGGAGTGATCTGGTCGAGACTCGATCGGGTGCTAGTTAATACTCAATGGCTAGATAAGATGGGCGAAATAAAGGTCCAGCATTTAAGCAGAACCTACTCAGATCATAGCCCACTATTGATTACACTGCAAAAAAAATAAAATAAACCAGTAAAGGTTTATTTTCCAAAACATGGGGGGTATGCACAAGGATTTCGAGGCCGTAGTGAGAAATTCATGGGAAAAGCCAACTTTGGGTAACCCCATGAAGATATTGGGACAAAAACTACGTGCACTATGCCAAGGTCTCAATAAATTGAATAAGGAGGTATTTGGTAATATTGTTTCAAAAATCTAGGAAGCTGAGGAGAAAGTAACAGCCTTAGAGATAGAATATGAAGTTTAACAAGATTACCCATCTAGAATGGAGCTTAGCAAAGCAAAAGCAGAATTGAGACACAGAATGCATATGGAAGAAGTCTTTTGGAAACAAAGGGCTAAAATAAAATGGCTAAAAGACGGAGATAAAAATATGAAAATTTTCAACACAATGGTAAAAAAAAAATAAAAAATAAGGAATAAAAGGTCTCAAAGGAATCAACGGAGAGTGATTAGAAAGAGAGAAGGATATTAAAAAAGAATTAGAAGAGTTCTTCAAAGCTCATCTAAGTGGGTCAATTGTAGGTAGGAAATGCATATAAATGGAAAAAATTGAAAAAAGAGTTTCAGAAGAAGATAATAAAATGCTGGCAGAAATTCCCACGGAAGTAGAAGTGAAAGAGACAGTTTTTAATGCCAATAAAGAAAGCTCTACGGGCCTATATGGATGGAATTATGGATTTTTTCAAAGATGCTGGAGTATAATCAAAAAGGAATTAATTGCAGCTTTAATCTGGATCTTCATGGGCGTAGAAATCTCAAAATCATGGGCCAGCTCATACATAATTCTGATTCCCAAGAAGAATAACTTGCAGAAAGTAGAAGACTATAGGTCAATTAGCCTATGCAACACAATTTATAAAATTCTAGCTAAAGTCCTCTTGAACAGACTGATTAGGTTACTTCCTAATATCATATCACCAGAACAATCAGGTTTTCTTAAAAACAAGTTGATAATGGAAAATATTAGCCTTGCATCAGAAATGATGAGGGATATAGGGTAGAAGTTGAGAGGTCATAACGTAATCATGAAGCTTGATCTATCAAAAGCTTTTGACAGTGTCGAATGGAACATTTTGTGATATCTAATAAGAAGAATGAGATTTTCTGAATTCTAGATTGAAATTAAATACAGATGCATATCTAGTGTCTGGTTCAAAATTCTCATAAATGGAAAGATAGGTGAAGAATTTAAACCATCTAGAGGCCTTAGGCAAGGAGACCCATTATCTCCCTCTTTATTTAACATATATTTAGAACTCTTTATAACAAATTTGAAGGCGCAAGTTAGGAAGGGCAATATACTAGCCTATAAACAGCCTAAAAATACACCATTAGTATGTTGCTTGGCATACGCAGACGATCTAATTATATTTAAAAATGCTAGTAGCAGATCCATGAAAAGTCCGATGGAACTTCTTCAAACACTAGAAAAGGAATCAGGACAAATTCTAAATAAGAATAAATGTTATTTCATGATAGCAGCTAAAACAGCAGAGGACATAGCTCAAAAGATTAATGTAGTCACTAGTTTTGTTCAGAGTAAAGGAGCAATAATATACCTGGGATGCCCAATCTACGAAGGAATAATGAATGAGGAATACTTGTCGTTTATACTGGACAAGTTAAGGCAAAAGATTGCCGGATGGAAAGAGAACTTGCTAAATATGGCCGGAAAAATAACATTAATCACTCATGTGTTGCACGGATCGTTAACTCACATCCTCATGGCGACACAACCACTAAAAAGTATTATAAAAAAATAGAAAAAGAAATGGCTAACTTCCTATGGGAAAAAAAAGAAGGTAAAAATAAATTACATTGGAAAAAATGGAGGGATTTATGCTTTCCAAAAGAAGAGGCAGGACTAGGCTTCACTAGTCTAAATGATATAGCCAAAGCTTGGGCATGCAAAAACTATTGGAGATTAAAAGCAAATGATAACATCTGGGCATCTTACATAAAAGCAAAATATGGGTTAGGAAACAAGCCATTTAAAACTCTTAAAAAAGTGACTAAAAGTTGGAAATTGATGTGTAAACAACAGAGCTTAGTAGAAAAACATTCTATCTTGACCAAAAATGGATGGAAATGGATTCTAAATCCATAGGGCAACTTCACATTATAAAGTGCCAAAGGGCTGGTTCGTAGTAGAAGACCTCCACAACTTAAAGAGCTCTTGATAAAAGATCTGCCTCAAAAGACAAATGTGCTTATGTGGAAAATATTTACTAATATCATCCCTGTAGATGAAAACATTCAAAAAAAGGCATAAACCTAGTATCCAGATGTGATTGTTGTTATCAAGAGACTGAAAGCACAAATCACTTGTTTTCAACGGGCAAGATTGCATTGAAAGCATGGAACAAATTGGAAGCTGAAGCAGAAATAAAGAATAGTGTAGTGCCTCTGAGAAACAGATTAGAGAACTGGTCAAAAAAGCAAACAAATAACAAAATTTTAAAATGGATAAGGAATTATATTCCTCACATAGTTGTTTGGTGTTTATGGAAAGCGAGAAACAAAAGTCGGGTTGAGAATGTTGAAATGAAAGCTAAAGACATAGAAAAAAAATCAAAAAAGAAAGTACATTTATCACTACTTGCAGCCCAATAAAAGTGAGAACGATGGAAGTAGATGTATACAGAAGAAAAGCATGGAGCCTAGCAATCATAACAAAGAAGATACCAGCTATTAAAATAGTTTCCTGGAACAAACCATTGCAGGGAGGCTTAGTGCTAAACACGGATGGAAGTTTCAAGAGAGAGATGGGAGAAGCAGGATGAAGAGGATCTATAAGAAATGAAGAGGGCAAAGTATTGAAAGCATTTACTTTAAGATTCACCGCCCTCTCTGCACTACACGTTGAGATAAGGCCCTGCAAAGGGGCTTGGAAATATGTAAAGAAAATAACTACCTAAACATTCAAGCGCGAGTGGACTTGAAAATATTAGTGCATCTAGTACAAAGTAAGGCATACTTATGGCAATTCAAAGAAGAGATTGATAACATTAGAAAGACCTTAATAGAAATAAAAGGACAAATAAAACATATATATAGAGAAACTAACGCACTGGCAGATAAATTAGCCATAGAAGGAAGGAAAAAAGGAGCACAAGAATTTGAGGGGGATAGGGTACCCGCTAGATTTAAATGTTTGATAGAACTAGACAAAATTGAATTTCCATATATCAGAATAAAAGAAACTAGAGATTAAAAAAAAGGGAGGAACCTATATACATATAAATATTGAGACAAATATCTGCCCTAGATAGGGCAGAAATTCTTGCCATAGAAAGGACCTATGTTTTTTGCTAACACCTACTTACTACTGCTATAAGTCCAGGTGAAGGATTAAAGGCAAAACAAGCCTCCCCGGTCCTGAGGGGAGCCTAACAAGGTGAAAAGGATTGTAGTTATTCAATATATTCAATTCTGGACTTTTGTTTCTGTTTCATGCCTATACAACAGGAGGAAAAAAGTCAAGGACCAAGAGAACCCAAAGGTGTAAGTGCTCCTTTTTTTCTCATGCTATAACTGTATGCAGATAAGGAATAGCATCCTGGATCCTAGTGGTTTTAAAAGTTAATTAGATTATGTAATGCCATGTCTTGGGAAGTTTGTTTGTTGGTTATCATACCTAGTTGTCGATGGAAGGAAAGGTTTGCGCGAGGAGAGGAGTGTTGAAGCTACCATGGTTTATAAATATTGGATACAATCAAAGGCAACGGAAGCTTGGTGAAAATGCACTAAATCTAGGATGATATGCCAAACACAAGAAGATTCACTACAAGCAGAATATTCTTGTTTTTTTATCTCACTAAGGATGTAAAAGGGGTTAATGGTGGATTTAGTCAATATATATTCTGCTATGATTGCTTGAATTGCAGTGGCTGTACAATACTAGGCAGAAAGTCTGGCATGCTATATGACGATGATCAAACAGCTTGCAAGGAAGAAGCACATGCTGGTCAGAAAGTAGATATACTCTATCAATTGTATCCTTGGTTTTGTCTGCTTGATGTGTAGGTCAAAAGCATAATTAGGATAGGAGGAATATGATTAAAACAGCAAAAAGGCTAGCAAAATTTCAAATAAGGTAGGATGGCAGTAGTTATATCAATGCTGATGTGAAGGTAGCCAGCTAAAAAGTACAAGGGAAAGAGAGATAAAAGATAGTAGTCAAGGCATAAAGTAGTATAAACACATAATCAAAGTAAAAGGGTACATTTAGAGAAATGAAAAGAAGAGACACTTCAAGCATAATGCATTTTCTCTTGTTTATTTTATTTTACTCAAGGGTGTAAAAGGGATAAGGGTAGTTCAAGATTGTAAAAATGGTATTCCTCCTCCAAAAGAGAGGGCTTTTTATTAATAAAACAAACTTTCCAAAAAAAAAGACATATAGATTGATAGACATGTAGATAGATAGAAAGATTGATATATAAATTAATTTATAAATAGACAGATAGATAAATAGATAGATAGAGAGGTAGACATATAGGCACATAGATATAGAAAAATATAGAGTTAGAATAATATACAAATAGATAGTTTGATTGCTAGACACTTAGACATAGATAAATAGATAAAATATAGATTTATAGATAGATATAAAATTAGATTGATATACAGTTAGACAAGTAGATAAATAGATAGTTAAAAAAGTATACATATAGAGAGTTAGACAGGTAGACAGACAGATAGATAGACAGATTGACAGCTAGATAGATAGATAGATAAATAGATAGAAAGATAGACAGATAGATAGATCTACAGATAGACATATCAATAAATAGACAAATAGACATTTAGACAAAGAGATATGTAGACAGATAGAGAGGTTGATAGATAGATAGATAGATAGAATAGAAAGAAATAGAAAGATAGATAGATAGAAAGATAGATAGATAAATAGATAGACAGATAGACATAAAGATAGATAGATAGATAGATAGATAAACAGATAAACAGATAGATAGATAGATAGACATATATTTGATAGATAGGCAGATAGAGATATACATTGATCAATTGATAGTCAGATAGATATATAAAGAGATTTGGAGATGTAGAGATAAAGAGATAGACAAAAATACATATAAGAGACAAGCAGATAAACAAAGAGAAAAAAAGACTTATAGACACATCGACAAATAGTGAGATAGATAAATTGACAAATAGACAGGTTGACAAATAAATATATAGACAGATAGCTAGGTAGGTATGTATGTAGGTAGGCAGGTAAACAAGTAGAGAGAAAGAGAAAGAGAGGTAGATGGAAAGAGAAGTAGAAAAAAGAAAGAAAGGGAGAGAGAGATATATAGAGATAGAGGAATAGAGAGATAAAGATATAGAGATAAATAGATAGAGAGATAGAGAAATAGAAAGAAAGAGAGATAAAAGAAATAGAGAGATAAAGAGATAGATAGAAAAAGAAAGTAAGTTATATAGAGATAGAGAGTTAGAAAGATAGAGAGCTAGATAGATAGATAGATAGACAAATAGAAAATAGAAGGAAATATATATAGATTGACTAATAGACTGAGAGAATAACAAACTGGCAGACTAATAGATAGATAAATAGACAGAAAGATAGATAAACTGATATATAGACATAGACAGACAGAAAGAAAGATAAACTGAGAGACTAGTAGATACACAAATAGACAGATAGATAAATAGATAGACAAATAGATAGATATATATATATATATATATAGACATAGATAGACAGATAGATAAACTAATAGAAAGATAGATAGATAGAAAAATAGATAGATTAAAAGATAAAGAGATAGACTAATAGATATATATATATATATACATACAAATATACATATGGATAGATAGATTTACATATAGATAGATAGGTAGATAAAAATATAGAATGATAGACAAATAGGTATTTAGGAAAATAAGCAGATTGACAAATATATAGACAGATAGAGTTATATAGTTAGATGGATAGATAGATAGATATATAGAGATATATATTTATAGATTAATAGATACATAGATAGATAAATAAGAAGACAAACACAAAAATAAATAGATAGATAGACAAATAAAAAGATAAATAGATACACAAATACATAGTTAGATGAATAATTAGATTGATAGATAGATAGATAGATATATATATATATATATATAGATATATAGATATATAGATATATAGAGATAATAGAAAAATAGATGGACAAAAAGGTAGATAAACAATCGATAGATAAATAGATTGACAGATAGTCAAATAGTAGATAGACAAATAGCTGGAAATACACAGATTGATAAATAGTTAGATAGACAGGTAGATAAACATATATACAAGTACATACATAGACAAATAGAAAGATAGATAGATAAACAAAAATATATAAATATACAGATAGACTAATAGACAAATATACAAATAGTTAGATATACAAATAGATATATAAAAAGAAAGGTTGTTATATAGATAGACATATAGATAGATATATAGATTGACATATAGATAGCTAAATTGATATACAAATGACATATATATAGATAAATAGATACAAAAATAAATAAATAGATAAATTAAAAAAAAGCTTCGAATAGATAGATAGATTAATTAATTAACCGATAGACAGATAGATATATACAAAAAAATAGAGATTGATAGATAACTAAATAGATATATTGATTGATAGACACATAAACACATAGACAAATGGACATATAGATAGAAATATAGATTTATAGATAGATAGATAGACATATAGATATGCAAAAAAGACAGATATACATATTGAAAGATAGACAAATAGACAGATTGATAAATATACAGAAATGTAGAAAAACAATTAGATAGATAGACAAATAGACAAAAATATAGATAGACGGATAGATAATTAGACAGACAGACAGATAGATAAACAGATATATAGATAAACATATTGATAGATAGATAGATACAAAAACAGTCAAAAATATATAGAGAGAAAGATAGATAAATAGATAGATCGATTGACAGATAGAGAGATGGATAGATAGATAAATAGATAGATAGTAGACATATATAAATATAGATAGAGAGATAGATAAATAGATTTATTGATTGCTTGACACATAGGTATATAGTAAGATAGATAAATACATAGATAGATAGATAGATAGACAGACTTAAAGATAGATAGATAGATATATAGACAGACAGACATATAGATAGATAAATAGATATATAGTCATATAGATAGATAAATTATTAGATAGTTAGATTGAGAGACAGAGAGATAGTCAAATAGACATAAATATAGATAGAGAGATAGAGAAATAGATAGAGAGACAGATAGTGAGATATATAGATAGACAGAGAGACAAAGAGATAAATAGATAAATAGGAAGGTAGATAGATAGATAGATAGATCGATAGATAACAAGCTAGCTAGGTAGTTAGTTAGGTAAAGAGAATGAAAGATAGAGAGATAAAGAGATAGAGAGATAAAGATATAGAGAGAAAGATATGTTGAGATTTAGAGATTGAGAGATATAGAGGAAGATAGAGAGATAGAGAGATAGTACATACATAGAAAAATAGAAAAAGAGATTGAGAGATAGAAAGTGATAGAAAGAAAAAGAAATAGATAGATAAGGATAGATAGAGATAGAGTAATTGAAAGATAGAGAGTTATGGAGTTACAAAGATAGAGAGATAGAGATATAGAGTGATAGATAGAGAAAGAGATAGAGAGATAAAGATACATATAGATAGAGAGATAGAAAGATAGATAGAAAGAGAGATACATAGATAGAAAGATAGACAGATAGATGAATAAACATATAGACAAATAGATAGATAGACAGATAGATAGTCTGAATAACTAACTCACTGACTGACTAAATAATTGACTGAGTTATAGACTGACATACTAATAGATTTGCAGACTGATATACTAATATACTGACAAACTAATAGGCTAACATACTGAATACAAATAAATAGACTAATAAAAAGATTAATAAACAGACAGACAAATAGAATAATAGATAGAAATGTTGACAAACAAATAGAAAAACAAATAGATAGATAGGCAGATAGACAGATAGATAGTCATGTATACAAAAAGTCAGGCAGACAAATAGTCAGGAACACAGGTAGTCAAGCATATAGATTGTCATGCAAAAAGATAGATAGACAAACAAAAAACTAAATGAAAGATAGTCAAGAAAATATAAAGAAATAATAAGATAAATAGATAGATAGTAGACAGATAGAAAGATAGATAAATAGACTGATAGATAGATAGATATACAAATAGATAGATACTCAGATAGACAAATAGATAGATACATAGTTATATAGACAGATAGATAGATATATAAACAAATAGATAGATTGACAGATAAACAAATAGACATATAGACTTATAGACAGATAGACATATAGATAAATAGAAAGATAGTCAAATAGACAGATAGATAGTTAGTTAGATATATAGATTGAAAGATAGAGAGAGAAGGATAGATAGAAATACTAGACACAGAGATAGAGGATAGATAGAGAGACAGGAAGAGTGATAAATAGAGAGACAGAAAGATAGATAGATAGATTTATAGGTATGTAGGTAGATAGAGAGATAGATAGATAGCTATGTAGGTATGTAGATAAGTACGTAGGTAGGTAGGTATAAAGATTGAGAGATAGTGAGGTTATAAGTTTAAGAGAAAATGAGATAAAGATATAAATAAATAGAGAGATTAAAAGATTGAGAGATTGAGAGATTGAGAGATAGACAAGGAGATGGAGAGATAAAGATATAGAGAGAGGGAGAGAGAGAGAGAGAGATATATATATATATATATATATATATAAGGGAGATAGAGAGATAGAAAGATAAAGTGATAGATAGATAGAGGCAAAAAGAAAGAGAAATATATAGATAAAGAGAAATGGAGATAAAGAGATAAAGAGATTGAGAGATTGTAGATAGATAGATAGAGATATAGATAGATAGTGAGATAAAGAAATATTGAGATAGAGATATAGAGAGATAGATAGATAGTCAGATAAAGAGATATAGAGATGGAATGATAGAAGGATAGAGAGATATAGAGATAGAGAAATATAGAGATAGAAAGATAGACATATAGATCAATAGATAGATAGACACATCGATAGATAGATAGATAGACAGACTAAATGACTAACTGACTAATTGACTGATAGACTAACTAATTGATTGACTGACTAGTACACTGACAAACTAAAGACTAACAGACTAAATGACTTATAGACTAGCTAACAATCAGACTATTAGACTGAAAAATAGACATATAGACTAATAGATATACTAATATATAGACAAAAAGATATATAGAAAGATAGATAGAAAGATAGAAAAACAGACACACAGAAAGATTGACTAACAGATAGACAAATAGATAGATCAACACACAAGCAGATAGATAGTTAGGTAGACAAATAGTCAGGCAGACAAATAGTCAGAAAGATAGACAGTCAAGCATACATATAGTCAAGCAGAAAGATAGATAGAAAGATAAACAAATAAATGGATAGACAAAGACTATCTGATTGACTGATTGACTCTCCTACTAACTTACAGATAGGTAGATAGAAACATAGAAAGATAGATTCACAAACAAATAGGCATATAGAAAATAGATCAACTGACATATAGACAGATATATATATATATATGTATGTATATGTATGTATGTATTGATTAATTTATGACAAATTGATAGACAAATAGAAAGATAGATTGTAGACAAATAGATAGACATATAGATAGATAGACAAATAGATAGATAATTAGATAGATAGGCAGATAAATAGATAGATATATTTATAAAAAGATAGATAGACACACAGATAGACAGACATATAGGATGACAAATAGACAAATAATCAAATTCATCGATAGATAGATAGATATACATAAATATATACAGAGAGACAGAGATAAAAGATATATAGAGAGATAGGGAAATAGATAGATAGATAGATTGATTGATAGTAGGTATACTAATAGATAGGTTGACAAATTGATAGATAGATAGATAGCAAAGTAGATAGGTATCTAGGTAGGTACGTAAGTAGGTAGAAAGATAAAAAGAGAGGGAAGAATAGATATAGATAGATAGATAAAGAGATATATAGACACAGAGAGAAATAAATAGAAGGATTGAGGGAAAGATAGATAGACACATACAAAATAGACAAACAAAAGATAGACAGAATGAAAGATAGATAGATAGACTGATAGACTGGCAAACTAATAAACTAATAGACATGCAAACTAATAGACAAACAAACTGATATACTAACAGACTGAAAGGCTAGATAGATAGACATACAGACATATAACACAGATAGATAGAAACACAAATAGACAGTTAGATAGATAGACAGATATATAGATAGATAGACATTTAGATAGATAGATAAAAAGATAAACATGTATACAAATAGAAGATTTCCAAATAGATAGATAGAGAGATAAAGAGATAGAGAGATTAACATATAGAAATATAGATAGATAACTAGATATATATATATAAAGATAGATAGATTGTTAGAAAGATAGACAAAAAGATAGATAGATAAATAGGCTGATAGATAGATAGACAGACAAATAGATTAATAAATAGATAGAATAGATAGATAGACAAATTGATAGATACACAAATAAAAATATAGAAAGAAAGATGCAAACATATTTAGGCAGATAAGCAGACAGACATATAGATAGATAGATAGACAAAATTGCAGATATACAGATATAGATATAAATAGATAGGTATATAGATAGATATTTAGATAGAAAGATTGACAAATAGAATTTTATATATAAATATAGATAGACTGATGACTAATTGACTAATGGATAGAAACACAGATAGATAGTTAGACATAAATGAATTTATAAAGTTTAATAGCTAGATAGATAGAAAATAGAAAGATATACAAATACATAGATTTAAAAATTGATACATTGACAAATACATAGATAGACAGAAAGATAGATAGATATAGATAGTTAAGAAGATACACAAAAAGATAGATAGATTGATTGATAGATTGACAAATAAATAGATAGATAGATACATAAATAGACAAATGCATAGATAGATGGATAAATAGATAGACATATAGACAGATAGACAGATTGAAAAATAGGAATATAGATATATCAATAGATAGATAGATAGATTGAAAAATAGACAGATATACAGATAGACAGATACTTAGATAGATAGATAGACAGGTAGATAGATAAATAGATAGAGAGATATATAAATAGACACATAAATAGATAGACGGATAGACAAAATGATAGATAAACAAATGTCAAATAGATAGATATAAAGATAGTCAAATATTAGAAAGACAGATAGCTAGTTAAACACATAGATGGATAGATAGATAAACATATATACAAATAGACAGAAAAAAAATAGATAGATAAATAGATAGATTGTAAAAAATATATAGATAGATAGATAGACAAATATCTAGATAGACATATAGACATATAGACAGATAAAAATTTAGATAAATGAAATACATATAGATAGACATACAGACATATATATATATATAGATATATAGATAGACATATAGATAGATATTGAGATATGTAGATATGCATATATACAGATAGACATAAACAAAAATAAAGATTAACAAATAGATAAATAAAAAATACACAAATATAAAGATATATAGATAGAAAAATAGATATATAGAAAAATATATAGTTTGATAGATAGACAGAGAGTCATATAGATTGATAGACAAATAAACACAAAAACACATACACAGATAGATAGATTTATAGATAGATAGACTTATAGACAGATAAAAAGATAGAAAGATAGATAAATAGACAGATTGACAGATATATAATTAGATACATTGATAGATAGATAGATAAAAATATAGATAGATATACAGATAGACATATAGACACACATTTAGATAGACATAAAGATAGAAAGACAGATAGACAAATAGACAAATAAACACATAGATAGATAAATAAATTGTTAGACAGATAAATAGATATATAGATAAATAGATGGACAAGATTAAAGATAGATAATTGATAGATAGATAGATAAATAAGTTGAAAGATAGATAAACAAATAGATATATAGATAGACTCATAGACAAATAGACAGATAGATAGTTAGACAGATAAATAGATAGATAGATAGACAGATAGACATATAGATAGATAAATAGATAGACATATAGGTATATAGATAGATATACTTATAGTTAGAGAGATAGATAGAGAGATAGACAAATATATATAAATACAATTAGAGAGTTAGAAAGACAGATAGAGAGATAGTTAGAGAGAAAGAGAGACATACAGAAAGATAGAGAGACACAAAGATAGATAAATATAAAGACAAATAGAGAAATAGAAAGATAGACAAATTAGATAGACAACAGATAGATAGATAGATATTTAGGTAGACAGATAGATAGATACACAAACAACTAGGTAGGTAGGTAGCTAGGTAGATAGGTATGTTTTAGATAGCGAGATAGAAATTTAGAGTGGTAGAGAGATAGAGAGAGAAGATATATATATATATATATATATATATATAAGAAATAATGATATAAATATATGTAGAGATAGAAAGATATAAAAATAGAGAGATATAGAGCTAGAGAGATATGAAGATAGAGAGATAAATAGATAAGAAATAAAGATATAAAGATATATAGAGATAGAAAGATATAGAAATGGAGAGATATAGAGCTAGAGTGATGTGGAGAAGGAAGGAAAGCGAGATAGAAAGATAGAAAGATAAAGAAATAGATAGATAGGGAGTAAAAGAGATAGTGATATTGCAAGATAAAAAGATATAGAGATAAAGAGATAGTGAAATAGAAAGATAGAGAGATAGAGAGATAGATAGAGATATATAGATATTAAGAGATAGAGAGATAGATAAATATACAGATAGACACATAGACACATAGACACAGACAAATAAACATATAGACAGACTAAATGATTGTCAAACTAATAGACTAACATACTGACATACTAACATATAGACATACAAATAGACTGATAGACTGTTAGACTAACACACTAATAAACTATCAGATAGACTGACTAATAGATATACTAACATATAGATAGACAAAAAGACAAATAGAAAGATAGATAGAAATATATGAAAACAGACAAATTGATAGATAAAGAGTAACTCATACAGATAGATATGCAGACAGTCAGTCAGGTAGACAAAAAGTCAAGAAGACTGATAGGTAGATAGATAGTCACGTATACTAATAGTTCGGTAGATTGGAAGATAGATAGATGAGTAGAAGGACAAATAGATAGTCAGAATGACTAACTAATAGATAGCTAGACAGATAAACATACTAACTGACAAATATATAGACAGACAAACAAACTGATCTATAGATAGATAGACAAATCGACAGACATACAAATAGATACATAAATACATAGACAGACAAGCAAACAAATAGACAAATAGACAAATAGAAAGTTAGATAGATAGATAGATATATAAACAAATATTTAGATAAATAGATAAATAGATAGACAGACATATAGCTAGACAAATAGATAGTCAAAAGGATAGACAAATTGATAGTCAGATAGATAGACAAATAGATAGATAGATAAACAAAAAGTCAGAGGGATATTAATATAGATAGACTGATAGATTGGTAGATTGATATATAGATTTATAGACAGATTGATAGACAAAGTAATAGACATATTGATACACAAATTGAAAGACATGCTGATAGATAGAGTGATAGTCGGATTGATAGATAGATTTATAGATAGATTGATAGACATATTGAAAGATAGATTGATAGACAAATATATAGATAGATCAATCGATAAATAGATAGTTATATATATAGATAGATAGCTAGACAGACAGACATATAGATAGATAAATTGATAGACAAATAGAAAGAAAAAAAGATAGATAGATAGATATACAGACATATAGATAGATTGATTTACATATAGATAGATAGCTAGTTGGATAGATAGTTTAATAGACATATTGTTAGACATATAGATAGACAGATAGATTGACATAAAGATAGATAGATAGATAGAGAGATAGATATATATAAATTGAAAAATAGATAGACAGTTTGATATATAGATATATAGACAAATTGATAGACCGATAGATAGACAAATAAATAGATAGAAAGATAGATGGATAGAAAATAGATAGATAGATAGATATAAAGATATAAAAATAGATAAAAGATAGATAGAAAGATTGATAGATAGATAGATATATAGATTAATAGAAAGATTGAAATAAAGATTTATAGAAAGATTGATAGAATGATTCATAGATAGAAAAATATATAGATTAATAGATAGATTAATAGATAGATAGATAGATAGACATCTAGATAGATAGATAGATAGACAAATAGATAGACATCTAGATAGATAGATATATAGATAATAGATAGAAAATAAATAGATAAATAGATATAAAAATATATTATTATAAGGATAGATAGATAGATAAATAGAAAGAAAGAAAGATAGGTAGGTAGATAGATAGATAAAAAAATAATAAGACAGAAAGATAGGAAATTAGATATATAGATATATAGACAAATAGATAGATAGATAGATATGTAGACAAATAGATAGAAAGATTGATAGAAAGATAGGTAGACAAATAGATAAACAAATAGATAGATAGATATATAAATTATTAGACAGATAGATAAATGAATAGATATACATATACATATATAGATAGATACATTGATTGATTTATTGATACATAGATAGATAGATTGATTGAAAGATAAATAGATAGATGGATTGATAGAAAATAAGATTGGTAGATATATAGACTGATAGATAGACTAATATAGATAGATAGATAGATACTTAAATAGATAGATAGATAGATAAACAGATAGAAATACAAATAAATAAACAAATACAATGGCAGAAAGATAGTTTGATAGATAGATATATAAATATATATAGATATATATATATATATATATTATTTGACTTATAGATAGATAGATAGAAATATAGATACATAGATATATAGATCAATGGACTAATTGATAGAAGATTGATAGATAAATAGATAGATTCATAGACCAATAGATAGATTGATAAATAGAAAGATAGATAGATAGATTGATTGATATAAATATATAAATATATAATAAATAAATAAATAATATATATATATATATATATATATATAGATTGATAAACAGATATATAGAAAGATAGATAGACAGATAGATATGTAGATAGATAAATAGATAGATGGATAGATATATAGATAGTTATAAACATAAATAGACAAAGTAGACAGATAGATTGAAAGATAGACTAAAAGGTAGATAGATATACAAATTGATAAAAATATTGATAGACAGACAGATAGATAGAAATAAAAATTGATAATTAGATAGATAGACAGATAGATAGATACATAGATCTATATAAATATAGATAAAAAATAGATAGAAAAACAGATAGATAGACAAATATATATAGACAAATAGATAGCAAGATAGATAGATATACAAATATATAGATAGTTAAATCGATAGATAGATTGATATAAAGATAGATATATAGATAGATAAAAAGTTTGACAAAAAGATAGACAGCTAGACAGACATCCAGATATATAGATATTTAGATTGATAGATAGATAGTTATACAAATATATAGAAAGTTGGATAAATAAATTGATAGATAGATTGATAGTCAAAGATAGATAGATATATAGATAGACATATAGATAGATAGATAGATAACACATAGATAGATACATTATTAAATTAAAATATAGACAGATAGATGGACAGATAAATAGATAGACCGATATACAAATAGATAGTTAGATATAAAGATAGATTGATAGATTTATAGACATATAGTTATATATATATATATAGACTGATAAATAGACAGATAGATTGATTGATAGAAAGACATATCGATAGATAGATAGTTAAATATATATTTAAATATATATATATATATATATATATATAAACATATAGATCAAAAATAGAAAGATAGATAGATAGAGAGATTGATAGACAGATAGACAGATAGATGGATAGATGGATAGACAAATAGATAGATAAATAGACAAATAACAAATAGATAGATAGATAAGTTGACATATAGATATATAGTTGGATAGTTAGATTAATAGATAGATTGAAAGAAAGATTGTAACACTAATTGATAGATAAATAGAAAGTGAGATAAATAGATATAGAGATAAATAGATATATAAATAGATAGAAAGAAATATAGATAGATAGATAGACAAATAGATAGGCAAATAAATAGATAGATAGAAAGATACATAGAAAGATTGATATATAAAGAAATAGATAGATAAATAGAAAAAAAATAAATAGTTAGATAGACAGATAGATAGATAAAGAAATAGATAGACATTTTGAGAGAGATTTATATAGATAGATAGGAAAATAGATAAAAATATAGATAGACAGATAGATATATAGATAGATAGATACATAAACAAATAGATAGAGAAAAAGTTTGAAAGATTGATAAAAAGATAGATAGATTGATAGAAAGATAGATAGATTGATTGAAAGATAGAATGATAGAAAGTGTGATGGACAAATTGATAGATAGATTAATAGACAGATAGATAGACATAAAGATAGACAAATAGATACAAAGATAGATAGTTAGCACCCACAAATCTTAGATATAGCTACATTCACAACCTAAGCATCAATATCTATCACTTTCCTCAACCCTATGTTATTCAAATCCTACAAAATTTCATCCCCAGATCTAACCCCCGTGAATTGTTTAGTAAACTTTCTATTCTTAATGAAGTTTTTGGTGTTATGTCGAAATGGATGATTAATGGGCAAAAACATATGATGGTGTATAACCACGACTGTTTTCCACTCTTAATTAAACTAAAAGCATCAAAATTTTCCATAGAATGTGTAAATGCTAACATACCAGTTGTACTCCACCCAGACATCATAGAATATACTAAAAAGTCATTTATGGTCCATATGAGGGCAGCGCGCATCAGAAAATTTTTCCATTTGAAAATATCATAAGTTTGAACCCCAACACACCCAAGACATTTCATCTCCGCTAACAGCTACAAGAAAATATCTATCTTCCCCTTTGGATTCGTTAGCCCCGACACTAACATAGTAAAAAAAATAAATTCTTCCTTCAGACATAAGTATGGAGGCAAGTTATATAGCATTACTACCACAGGCCACAATGAATATTACTGTCCAGATTGTCCAAATGGCTAAAAACCATCAGCCAAACCTAGCCTAACATTTCAAATATCAGAAGAAAAATCAGGAAAACACCCATCAAAATGTTTCCAAGTAGGGGCATCAGAAGGGTGAAACATCTTACCATCCTCCATATGATCCTCTGAATGCCACCTCATTTTATTAGATGTTGTGATTGATGCATACAATCTCTACAACCTAGGTGTTATTGGAAAATCATGCATCTTCTTATATGGCACCTTCATCTTTCATATATACAATTTATTTCTAGAACTCCTAACCTTTTGCTTGTACCGAGCATGACAACATATTTTACAACTCTTAAGGTCACTGTCATCACCCTCGTTCATCATCCAGTTGTTCACACAATAATGAATGACCTGTACGAGTAATCCCAAGCCTCTAACTAACTTCTTCATGCTATAGAAATTCAATGGCATCAGATTATCTCTTAGAAACAATTCTTGAATAAAATTAGACAAATCAAAATTCATGTCTGCGGACACCTGTGTCTGCACTTTATTTCTAACATCCTCACGACCATAAATAGTTGAGTATGCTTATATTTTCTCTAATATGCAGGTTTGTCTCTAGCTCGAATCATGTCATACAAATTCCTTGCCTCGGCATTGGGTTTCTCATTCATGTTGAATTCAGGACCCATAGCATCACAAACCATTCTATGGTGTGTAATCTGATTCAAATTATCTGAGACAATCTGATTAGTTTCACTTACTAACACCCGTACTGAACTTGAACACCTTTGTTGGACTTGCTTCTTACCATGGTATATCCAAACATAGTGATCCACAACAAAACCATTTCTATACAAATCCATCTTCACTGTCTCAGCATTCTAAAAGCAAACTAAACAATTTCACACCTTTGTTGGACACCTTTGTTGGACTTATCTGATATTTAACTAAAGTGCAATGACACCTTATATATGTATCACCATTCATACACTCAGGATGTCTAAGAGGAAGCTCAACAAATTCATCAACTTTATCCCCCCATTCATTAAAGAATATTCCATTGATTATTTGACCCGTGTACATCCATTCATGATAGTCTTCCATAACTAGTCACAAAAAAAATCAATTTAGTAAACGAACATGATTGTCTCTAATAAATTTTATGTTCATTGAAAATTTATTTTAGTTCCGATAAAGTTTTTTTTTATGCGTGATATGCAACCTACTATACATCCACCTCCACCTCTACTCGTCCAATAGTTATTTTCACTTCAATAGGTTTTGTCCTAATCCATAATGGAGCATTAACAATATATAGCTAGGAATTTGGTAAAAGCATAAAAAAAGGGATCAAACACATTAACCATGGCTGCAAACATCTTCTTTGTTTGTTCAAAATTACGGTGTACCTGGAAACACAAGGCACAAGAAATTTGCTTTTAAATTTAATAGGATGAAAGTTCAATACATACATACATACAAACATACATGGATACATACATAGAAATATGACCATTTTCTCTTCTAAAAGATGCAAATTATAATAAAAAAATTAAATCTTTTTTTATAAATTATTAATATTAACACATTATGCCTAATCTGAATACCAAACACAGTTTTTCAATCAATTACAAATTATTTTCTCATCCGTTGCATCTTAACACATAATGAGAAGTAGCTTAGAAGACTATAAAATTTATTTGTAAAATTTTTAATTACATCATAAAAGACTGCTAGACCATATACTTGTCTTGTATTGAGTTGTTGGGCTTTCTCTCGAGGCTTTAACACATTGTATGGGTTGGTATCATCAAAAGGTGGAAGAGGTTTCAGAATCAACCATACCTCATTACACCGAACACTTGGGAAAAATAAATGTCAGTAAGATGAAAATAATTCAAAACAAAAATAAATAGCAAGCTGGCAATAGAATATGTAAAAGCAACTCGTGTGATTCATCACCCACTTAAACAATTATTTATGAGTAATGTCAAACATAGAGGCGTAAAAATGGCCGTGTTGTGCCGGAATGGTCCATTATAGTGTGACATATATGTATCGTTATATGTTATTATACATATAATATATATAGTTATAAATCATTATATATAGTTAAACATATAGTTATACACACACACACACCACGCACACGCACACACGCACGCACAAGTAATTATAAGTAATTATACAAAAATGTATACAAAGTTATAAACAAATATATAGATTTACATATATGTATACATATATGTATAAATATTAACAAATATAATTATATTTAATTTTATAGACTTTTATATAGTTATACAAATATTTATTTATAGTTATACACATATAGTTAAACATAATGTTGTATGTTGTTATACATTTAATTATAAATATAGTTACATGTGATTATACATATAGTTACACATATAGTTAAACGTATATTTATACATGTAGGTTTATATATTTGTTCATTTAATTTTATATCTTTATAAATATAGTTATGTATAGGTTTATATATAGTAGAATACTTTTTATATATTAATATATACAAATATATATTAAATATAAGTTGTAAAGTATATATTTAAATATTATTATGTATAAAGCTTTTATAGTTATACATATAGTCAAATACAATTATTTATAGTTATATATTATTATTCATATAATATATATAGTTATAAATAGTTATATATAATTAAAAAAATTAGTTATACATAGATATATTAATACACGTAGTGATAAGTAGTTATACATAAATGTATACAAAATTATAAACAAATATGTAGATTTACATTTATGTATACATATATGTATACATAGTTATAAATATAGTTTTATTTAATTATATAGAGTTTTATATAGTTATACAATTATAAATAAATAGTTATACACATTTAGTTAAACATGATGTTGTATGTTGTTATATAGTAATTATAAATATAGTTGCATGTTGTTATACATATTGTTACACGTTTAGTTATACTTATATTTATACATATAGGTAAAATATGTTTTCATTTAATTTTATATATTTATACATATAGTTATGTATAGGTATAGTTATAGTAAAATACTTTTTTATATGCTAATATATACAAATATATATTAAATATAAGCTATAAATTTAATATTTAAATATAATTATGCATCAATTCTTTTATATTTATACATATAGTAAGATACAATTATTTATAGTTATATATTATTATACATATAATATATATAATTATAAATAGTTAAATATAATTTAACATATAGTTATATATAGATATATTCATACAAGTAGGTATAAGTATTTACACATAAATATATACAATGTTATAACTAATATTTTGATTTAATTATATGAATACATATATGTATATATAGTTACAAATATACGTATATTTAATTATATAGAGTGTTACATAGTTATACAAATATTTATATATAGTAATACACATATAGTTATAAATATTTATGTAATTAAAGATATAATTATATATAACATTTATATAGTTATACATTTAGTAAAATACAATTATATATAGTTATATATTAGTATACATATAATATATTTTTTTAGAAATATAGTTATATAAAATTATACATATAGTTATACTTTATTATATAGTTAAAAATTAGTTATGTATAGTTATAAATATAATTATAAAAATAGTTTACTTAATTATAAATATATTTATAAATACTTATATATATAATATATAATTAAATACATGTTTATATATAATATTTGTAATTAAAATATTTTTATAAATGTTACTTAAATATAATTATATATATGTAACACTTTTATAAATAATATACAGTATTTGTATCATATTTATATAAACATTATAAATATTCTATATTTATATAAAAATTAATATGTAATATAAAAATTTAGAAACTTGTATAATCATTTAATGTTCCATAATTGTTATATAAAAAAATTTAGAAATGGATAGTTTTATGTAAATGTTGTATAGATATTTACAAACATTAATACATATTTATAAATATTTATATTTAACATTATATGTTAATATAAACATATAAGTGTTTATATATAATGTAATATATTTATATAAAATAATGTATAGATATTTATATATAATGTCATACGATTATATAATTTTATAAAACTTTATATATATTATTACATGTTTATAATTTATTCAGAGATAACAAAAATATAACCCATTAACAGTTAGTTTAATTTTTCTTAAGTTACAGGAGCAGAAAATATTATGCATTATATATTTTCTTCGGCTACAGAAGGATAGAACAAAATGCAAACATATTGTTATTGAAATCAATAAAACCCTAAAAATTTAAACAGTAGAAGAATAAAGATTACATTGACAATTTATAGTTTCATTAATGGAGTAGAGTCAAAATCATATAGGTTAAATAAATATAGAAGCAAAAAGAAAGAAAATCGGGGGAGAATTAAAAAAAGCTAATACTCGATTATTCTGAAAAAAATGAAAATTTGATTGTGCTAATAAAATTCAGAGAGATGGAGATATGTATATAGCATTCTGAAGGAGAAGAACAATGAAAAACTTACATGGATTCAGAAGAAATGATAGAATTTCTTGGTTTCTCCCTTATAGTCGCATTTTGCTTCTGCTTCGAAAAATAAAATAGGGGAAGTTTGCTAATTGTTAATGCCTTAGCAAATTTTTTTTAACTCAAAAAATTTAACCTAGAAATTAACGACCAAAATTTTGGTCGGTAATTAAGAAGTTATAGATATTTTGAAAAGCTATATCGACCATTTTCATGGCAATATTTTTTTGTCTTTAAAAGGACGATAATTTGTCAGTAATTTTTATTCGCTAATTCCCCACTAATGTAGAGATCAATTTCTAACCAAATATATTTGGTCGATAAATATGGTCGGTCTTTGGTAGGAAATATAGTTGAAAATATTTTTTTTTGAAACCCCTTTTTTGTCGCCAAATAGTCGTGATTTGGTTAGTAAATACCGACCTATTTTTAGGTCGGTTGTTTAGTCGATAATTAAGTAGTTATAAATATTTTGGAAAGTCACATTACTGACCATTTTTCATTGTAATATTTTTTTGATCGTTAGATGGTCAGTAATTTATCGGTAATTTTTATTCGCTAATTCCCTACTAATTTACAGACTAATTTCTGACCAACAATATTTGATCAATAAATATGGTCGGTCTTTGGTCGGAGATATGGTTGAAAATAGTCTTTTTCTCCGAAACGCCTTTTTGGTCTCTAAAAGAACGTGATTTCATCGGTAATTACCGTCCTATTTTTTTGATCGGTAGTTTGGTCGGTATTCCTGTTATTTTTAGTAGTGGATAACTTAGGAAATCTTTGTGTTGAATATATATATTAGAATAATACTGAGATGTGTGATCTTTTTAAAGTTTTGGTGTGATGATAAGTGACTTGATCCAAGTAAGCTAAGTCTCATAAATGAGACTTATCAGATATAGCTGTTAGAGATCTAGCTTAGATTTCCTTTCAATTTACAAAAATAATATTTGTAGATAATTTTATATAAAGTGCTAAAGGGAAGAATACAAGTGGATCTACTCCTCCTCGAGGAATTGATGATAATTTTTCAAAGCCTACTAGTTTAGATGAAATTTAATCTAGTGTGTATTATTGGACTGTCAGAGGTTCCATTTACAAGCCATATTTTGACATTGACACTTTTATAAAATGAGATGCATAAATTATAAAATTAACTTGAACACAAACTGAAATAACATAAATCAAATTTAAGTAACTCTTATATACTTATTAACTCATAAAACCACCTTATATAGGAGGCGAGTTCATTTGGGCGACCCACATGAGTTGGGTGCTCCCATCAAGAAGGAAAATAAAAGTAAAAAACCCCAAATTTTAAATAAGTAACTCCAATAACAAATTTCAATATCCTTTTTATTCTGGTGTGTGAAAGTTAAAAATATCAAAAAGTAAATTAATCAAATTGATTTGAACTAGAATCAAAGAATATTCACTTGTAAAATAATAAACTAATAATAATTCAAACAATAATTGTGTTGCCGATAATAAGAGCATCTTATGATGTTCTCAAATAATTTTTGGGTGTTCAAGAGAAGATCCTGAAGAGCTAGAAGTGCATTATAGTTAGATTATAGGCAATGATGTTGGTCGTGAAGGAAGGTTGGCACACATAAGAGGTTTACATGGAGAAATATCTGAATAGAATCAATTTGTATGATAGGAATTAATAATGAAAGCATATGACAATGTGAAAATTTTCCAAATTGTGGGTTAAATTGTTTATGGACATGATTACAAACATATGATACAATAGGCATGGGTGACCCAATAAATTTGAAACTGTAGGATGAGAAGATAATCCTGGGTTAGAAGAAATATCAACATTATTCACCAAAGCAGAACTTGAACTTGCCACTATATATGGAACATCTTTAAGTTGTATTGACAAATCCCTATCATGCAATTCATTATATTTACCATAAAAAATATTACTAAAAAAATTGTATATTTAATGTCTGTTGTATTTAGTTTGTTTTCATAAACTGCTTTGTATAACAAAAAATGTTTTCTATTTATATATTGTTAGTGCAGAAAATAAAATATTGAAAGGTTGGGAATGCAGCAATGGCACACCAACGAGGGTTGCTGCTCGATCAGTGGGCCGAAAAAAATTTTGGAGCATAACTCGATCCACCCAAGTGATTTGACCCGCACCATTATTGATATCGAGAAATTGTTTAAGATAAATTGATTTTTTATTTTTATTTTTTGCTACTCCCAATTTACTGCTGAACTATTCATTTTTGTCTACTCTCTCTGTATGATTTTTTTTCTTCGCAATTGCTGCATCTGTAAGACATTGTTTTGGTTATAATCTGTAAACACATAATTATTTTTTTAGTGGATATAGCTAGTCATGCTGAACGACTTGTGAACCATATTATTTTATGTGTTTCTGAATTGTGGTTTGTGGATATATCATTTTTCTATTTTCTTATTCTTCTGTATCTATAAAATTACAAACCTTGGAAGCAGAATTACTAACAATGTCTCATCTAAAATCATCAAGCCAACAAATTCATCATGTTGTCTAAGCAAGGAAATATTTTTTTCATGACTAGCTGGCTTTTTAATAAAATTAGAAGAAATCTACTTAGTAATGATTAAAGGATTCTACTATGAAAAATTTAACTTATTATCTTATTTGGATTTTCTAGCATCATCAAGATCATTACAAAAACATATGTATTTAGATTAAATTGTTCTTTTTGATTTAGCATATTTAGTCTAAGATTTCCTTGACATATAAAAAGACCCTCACTAATAACAAATGTAGTTGATGGTGTACATTTATTGTATATTTTTAATATATTCATAATATAATAAGTTGAATTTTTTATTTTCTTTTAGAATAAGTATCATTATAGTCTATATGGAGGAAGGAATTAGACTTGAGTGATACTTTATTATAGCATTTATAAAATATTGAAACATTGAAATAATTATATTCTAAGTTTAATATTGGTATATAAGATTTATACAATCTACACATCATACATGCATTCATTGAAATAGTAAAACAAGATGGTTGTATATATATTTTATTCTTAAGATTATCAGAGAGAAATGTGTTTCTCATGTCAAGTTGATATACATATTATTTGTGAGAAATTATAATAGAATGCAAAAATCTTATAATAACCATTTTGGAGTTGTATTTTAATATTTGAGAATTTAAAAAATTATGTCCATATGAATATATAAAAGAGAATCTATATTAATTAACTATATTAATGATATAAGTGATATTTATTTTGGGTACATAAAGCTATTTAAAAAATTTCTTATGATTCTCCTATTTCTGAAAGAATCAATTATGATATCTTTGTCTAATATATTTAGATTTAGATTATCAAGTCTTTTAATCTTTTGGAAGACTCATACCTCTTATTTTGGGATTATTAGATGATATCCTGCTATGTATTTAAATATTGTATCTCATGATGAAAATTGTGGCACTATTTTTTTTGATTAAATGTTGAGATGATGTTTTCTTAATAATGTTAAATATAATAGCAATTATGATGAATATTACATAAAACCATAAATAATATTGAATTTGTGAGTTTTTGAAATAAAAATTGTCTACATAAAAAATAATTATTTTAATTTTGGGGAACTAAAATCTTTTTTCTGAAAGAATAAAATGATGTTGTAAAAACCTTCTTGAAATTGATGGCAATACCACTAGCAAAAACACTTATTGACACTTGCAGAATTTGTGCCCCACCCAAACACTTAGCACAACTCTTACTTTGCCTTTATTCATGTTGTGACATCATGTAAGCTTGATGTCATAACTCATAGGAACCCATTAGACTTTACGTGCATTGGGGAGAGAGAACGAAAGAAAAGAGAGTGGAGAGAAAAATAAAATAAAAAAAGATAATATTATTCTAGTAAAGAACTCATTTTATTTGAATTTGATTGCTCGTACTTCATTCACCATTTGTGTTGCAACATACAGACTTGTTTTTCTATTCCCTCATTCCTCATATAACTTGTATATGTTGCTTGCTACTTTAAATGTAAACTACATAATTTGAATTACTCTATTCGTTGTTTTGTTTTTATTTTTTGTGTGACTCCTTTGTTCTTGTTCACCCTTTATTAATAGGCGGTTAGCTGGTAATATCTCATTATCAAATTGTTGATCCCTATTTTAGATGTGTCGTGGCCCCTCTTCTCATTCAAAGTGATGCTACATTTTTTGCTGGTAAGCCAAATATATGTGATTTCATTTAACTAGTATAAGCATATTTTTTTAAAGTAGTATTTAGTAGTGAGGATGACCCACTCTTTTTTTAATTTCACAGCTTAAAAGTAATAATAATTGTAAAATGTTGATTATTTTTATCCCATGGCAAATTTGATGTGTAAACTATAATAGAATGTTCATAAAATAAATAATTATTTTTTTAAGAATTATTTTTGTTCCCATTAATTGTTTTTTATTAAAGATTTACTTTTTGATAATTTGTCTGACTTCCATGGTCATTATATAATCATGGAATATTGAACCATCATGGGAGACAAAAAGGTTGATTCAACTCCATCACAATCAGAACCTTTGATACTACTGTCATCCTTCTTGAATAAAAGGCAAAGAACATAGACACTATGTATATGGAGGAAGTAAACAAGAACAATTGGTAAGAATGTTCCAACTATTTGATTAATTTCTTTTTATCATTTTGAGAAAATGATTGTCTGCCACATCATTTCAGAACTGCCTAGATGGTCCATGCGCCATGGCACACAAAGCTCCAATGCCAGTGATGATGTGTGATGCACATGTTTTGGCATGTGGCTTAGTGTTAGTGGGTGCATGGTCTAGTTGGCAGTGAAGCCATGAGATGTGGTGCCATTGATGCACAGCTGTGGTGCATAACTATGTGGAACTTCACAGTGTGTGCGTGGTGTAGTGAATGTGGATGTGTGGTTGATATACTGGACGTGCACCATGTGTAAGTTTGATGCAGCCATGGTATAGTGTGTGCAACATGTGGGTTGTGTTCATTGGGTTCTTTTTTTATATGTATCAAAGAAAGTTATTTTCCATGTAGAATCAAGCGAGTAAAAACTATATAGTTGTTATGAAAGTGACCACTACTTTGGTGGTTCCATCACTAATAGACTACTATAGTAAATGTTTTAAGTTAAGTGTGTAATTAAAAATAATATATTTAATTTATTTATATCTAGCACAATTTTTTATTTTCTATTTTATTATAGGAACTCATGGAGGACATATGATAGCTGCTTCTCAACCAGTTGAGGGTCTATGAATCTTTAGATAACTTTTTTGAAGAAAGAAATGTAGGAAATAAATAAAGTGAATGATGAGATGAAAGAAACCAAGTAATTAAAAAGTAGAAGACCTATAAGGAGTCACTATAACATCTTTATGAGACTGATAGCACATCGAGTTCCTTTAGAGTACTCATGTAGGAGAGCCTAGCACAAATGTACCATCTAATGATGAAGATGATGATTTAGTTTTAAAAGATTTTATATCTATGTTATTTTTTTAAACCATGTAACTTTTATATTATAATTATTTCTAAACTATTTTTGGTTTTTGTAAATAATAAAAAATGGTTTATGGTATATGTTTTTATTAAAGTTAAAATAAAATTTTAAAAAACTGTAATCAATTTTTTTTAAAAAATAAATTATAAAAATAATATTGGAAAGAAAATAGCTAGGGATTTTTCCCTCGCTAATTTAGCTAGGAAAATTTGAGTATATATTAAGTTGAAAAATATTAATTACTACTCTTAATTATGATCAACATTAGGAAGGAAAGAATATAATTAGGAAGGGAAGAATATAATTAGCTAGGGAATTTTTTTCGTTAAAAGATTTGCTAGAAACTTTTTTTTCTCCTTAATATTTTGTGATGAGCATTTTAGTTTGAGATTATTTACAATGATAATCTGTCGTTATTCTATTTTAGAGACAGAATATGCCCAAATAGCAAGGGAAATTTCCCTAGCTATTTGTTCTTTTTTTGTAGTGAGATTGATAGATAGATTAATAGATATATTGATAGATAGATTTGATAGATAGATAGAAAGATAACATAATAAAAAGATATATAAATAAAGATATAGATAAATAATTAGACAGACAGACAGATAGATAGATAGACAAATAAATAGATAAATAGATAGATAGTTAGTTAGTTAGTTAGATAGAAAGATATATAGATATTTTTATAGACAAATTGATAAAGAGATAGTTATAGAGAAAGAAAGATAGATAGATATACAAATATATATAAAGATAGATAATAAGTAAGAAAGAAAGATTGATAGATTAATAGATAGATAGTTAAAATAGATAAACAGATAATAGATAGATAATTAGACTAACACACACACACACACACACCAATAGATAGATTGATTGACAAATTTATAGATAGATTTATAAACATATTGATAGACAAGTTAATAGATAGACTGCTATTTAGATTGATAGATAGATTGATACATATATAGATTGATAGATAGATAAATAGATAGCTAGATAGACAGATAGATAAACAAATAGATAGATAGACAAATAGATAAATACATAGATGGATAGATAGATAGATAGGCAGATAGATAGATAGCCATATAGATAGACAGACAAACATACAAATAGATAAAAAGATAGATAAACTAAAAGAAATATGGATATATGTATAAAAAAGACAGACAGACAGACAGACAACTAGATAGATATATAGATAATCAAAATGATAGACATATTAAAATATAGATTGACAGAAAGTCATATAGATTGATAGATAGACATATAAATAGATTGACGGATAGGTAGGTAGATATGTAGATAGATAGATAGATATAAAGATAGATAAACAAATAGGTATAAAAGATAAATAGATAGATAGATAGAAATATAGATAGATAGAAAGATATATAGTTTGTTAGAAAGATAGATAGATATTTAGAAAAAAAATTTGACAAATAGATAGACATAAAATAGACAAATAAATAGACAAATTGATATATAGATAGATAGATAGATATAAATATATAAAGATAGATCAATAGACAAATTGATAGACATATAGATATATAGATAAAAAGATAGACAGATAGTTTATTAAAGAGATAGATAGATAAATAGATAGATAACTAAATAGATAGATAGACATATAGATAGATAGATAGATTAATAGATAGATATATAAATTGATAGAGAGATTGACTGATTGATAAGATAGATAGATAGATATACATATAGATAGATAGATAGATAGAAAGATAGATATATATATTGATAGACAGATAGATAGACATACAGATATATAATTAGATAGATAGATAGATAGATAGACTAACATATAGATAGATTGATATATAGATAGAGAGACAAATTGATGGATAGTTATATAGATAAATAATTAGACATATAATTAGATAGATAGATAGATTGATTGATAGATAAACAGATTGATAGATAAACATATATAGATAGATAGACAGATAGATAGATAGATATAAAGATAAATAGACAGACAAATAGATAGATAGATACAAAGATAGATATATAGATAGCTAGATAAATAGATAGATCGATAGAAAGATAGATAGACATATAAATTGAAAAATAGATAGACATATAGATAGATTGATATATAAATAGATAAATAGATAGATAGAGAAATAGATAGACAAATACATAGACAAATAGATAGATAAATAGATAGATAAATATATAGACTTATAGATAGATAGATATATAGACAAATAAATAGATTGATTAGATAGATAGTTCGATATATATAACAAATAAATAGATATAGAGAAAGATAGAAAAATAGACACATAGAGAGACAAATAGATGGATTGATAGAGAGATAGATAGATAGACAGATAGATAGTCTAATAGAAAGGCAAACAGATTGACATACAGATATATAGATAGATAATTAGACATATAGAAAGAAAGATTGATTGATTGATGATAGACTGGCCGATAGATAGATAGATTGATAAATAAACACATAGAGGAGACCGAAAAATAGAAAAACATATAGAAAGACAGATAGATAGACAAATGCATAGACACACATATAAACATACATATATATTGATAGATTAATAAATAGATAGACAAACATATAGAAAGATACATAGACAAATATATAGACAGATAGACAAATAGATTGATAGATAGACAAATAGATAGACAGATAGATCGATAGACAGATAGATAGACATATAAATAGATATAAAATATATAGATAAGTAGATAAATAGATTTATAAATAGATAGATTGTAAGAAAAATTGATAGATAGAATGATAGACATATTGATAGATAGAATGGAATATAGATTGCTAAAAAGATTGATAGAAAGATTAATAGACATATTAAAAGAAATATAGATAAATAGATATATAGGGAGTTAGATTAACAGATAGATTAACACCAAGATTGACAAATTGATAGAAAGATTTATAGACAGATTGGTAGAGTGATTAAAAGATAGATTGATAGACAGATTGATAAATAAATAGATAGACAAATAATTATAAAGATAGACAAATAGATTCACGGATATTTAGGTAGATAGATAGATAGATAGTTAGAGAGATAAATAGATTCTTATATAGATAGATCATTAAATAGATAGATAGATAGATAGATAAATTAATTGAGAGAAGATAGAAAGATAGAAATATATAAAAAAAGAAAGAAAGATAGATAGATAGATGGATAGAAAGATAGATAAATAGACTGATAGATAGATTGATAGATAGATATATAGTTAAATAATTAGATATTAAGATTCATAGTGATAGACATATTGATAATTAGATTGATAGTAAATAAATATTTAGATTGATAAATAGATTGATAGACAAAATTAAAAATAGATGGATAGATAGATTGATAGTTATATAGTGAGATTTATAATAATTTGATAGACATATTGATAATTTTATTAATAGATAGATTGTTATATATATCGATAGACAAATTTATAGACAAATTTAAAAATAGATTGATAGATAGAAAGATAGATAACTAGATTAAAATATAGATAGACATATACATATATATATATATATGGACAGGTAGATAAATAGATAGATAGATAGACAAATAGATAGATAGATAGACAAATAGATAGATAGATAGATAAACAAATAGACAGATATATCAAAAAAAAGATAAGTAGAAGATAGATATATAGATAGAAAGAAGATGATAATAGATAGATAGATAGAAAAATAGATAGATACATAGATAGATCGATAGATGATAGAAAGTTGATAGATAGACATATAGATAAATGGATAGATAGATAGATAGATTGACATTTAGATAGACAAATAGATAGATAGATAGATTGATATGTTAGATAGATAGATATATAAAAGATAAATAGACAAATATATAGACACAGATATTATACAAATAAAATATAGATAGATATATACCAAAATATATTTAAATAGCAATAAATAG